>KQ987416.1:83983-127185 GCA_001598015.1 Dorcoceras hygrometricum
ATTCATAAATTACTGAACTATATTACTCTTCATTAACATCATTGACTAAATTAAATATATGCATTTCAAATTAAAACAAATCATATGTTGTAGAAACTAACTTATTTTGATACAAAAAGAATGACATACAAAAAGTTAGAAATATTAAAAAATATATTTTACTATTATTTATTTTGACAGATAATAAAAAAAAATTCTTATTTTTTATATTAAAAAATTATTTTTTATATTAAAAAATTTATTTTTTTATTATTTTAATATATTTCGGGTCAGGTCGGGAATCCCGTCGGGAGAGCAAATGATTCCCGATCCCATTCCCGATAGTTATCGGGTCGGGAATTTTCCCGAAAATTTGGGTCGGGATTTTTCGGGTCGGAAGTGGGTCGGGATTCGGGTTGGGTCGGGATTTTCGGGATTTTTTCCACCCCTAACATAAATAATGACGTCAGAGTGGTCACGGGGTAACAGCTGCTCGGGCGCTCAGAGGTCCTCACCGTCGGTCGGGATAAAATCAGCAAGATCATCACCTGCACCATTTAAACCTAGTGAGCCTAAAGGCCCAACATGCTCTATCTGAATAATAACAAGGTACGTATAATAAAATCCCATGCAAGCACATATGTACAGTAAAATAACTTCAAAACATGCGTGCATGAATGATCGTAAAACATGATTCATAAAGCAGTTGTAACATATCATCATCGTATAGCATACATAATAAGGCATGACATAGCATAACGTAACGTAAAAGGGCGTGAGTCGTATCCATGAAGTGTGAGCCATAACATAAGCGATTGATCAATCTAAGAACCAACGTACGTGGCGATGCGGTTCACCCGACCTTACCTCGGGGTCCCTCACACCTCTATGCCGCCACTTCACCATGTCGTGATCACATGGATCCATAAGCTCGTAATACATGAACAGGGGTTCATCAGGCCCGATATCCCGATTCCGCCCATCGTAAACTTGTCACACATCACTTCAATCCCTCGAAAATATTTTTCTTTTCTTTCATGCCTTAACATTTCATAAAAATTTCATGATGCGTGCATAAAATAAAAACATGCAATTTAAAAGGCTTAGCAAGTCAACAATATTTAATTCCTTCATTTAAAACATTATCATACATAAAATACTACATATCTAATTAAATATATATTCACGGGCTTCTACATTTTCTACTCCGGTCAAGGACTGGTTCAGGTACCTGGCCCACTAATTCTAAGCCCAAAAGCTTAGACTTAACTTTAAAATGACATCTAACCCTAAACATAACTTGGCCCTTAACTTTAAAATTGAACTTTAAAAGGTTTATAAAATACTCACTCCTTTACTTTCAAATCAAACATTAAAAATTTGACTAAATAAAAGTCTTTTTGACTAAAATTGACTTTAAAATCAACTAAAGTATAGGGTCCCATAAATTAAAAGAATTTTGACTTCAAAAACATTCGACCCAATACGCTAAAAATTAGACTTAATCTTATAAAATAAAAATACCCGGTCCAAAAATAAAATAACTTGGACCCAACTTAAAATATTTGACCCGACCCTCGACTAAATCGACCCGGTCCGATTGAACCGAATCACCGACCCAACCGAACCGGCCCATGCAACACAAGCAACCCTAGCCGCACGCCAACACACGCGACCAGCCGTGAATTTTCCCCTTCGGCCGCCATACTCTGGCCGCCCATGGCCGGAGCCCCGCCGGCGGGACCACCCCCAGGTCCAGCCGATCCTCCTAGACCAGACCATCGCTTGAGCCATGGCCTGAAACGTGCGGCCGAACCATCTGAAAGTGGCAAAGAGCGCCGCTTGGTGCGCGCATGCCGTGCGTGAACCTTGGCTCGACTAATGCGTAGAGCCACCCTCCCTTTCCTCCATGGGCCACCTCTAGACCTCCATTGTATCACCATGAACCGGGCACAAGCCCCTTGAACCGTCCATAACCGATGCAAGACAAGGAACGAATCAAACACGTAGTGAAAACGATGAAACGTGCATGGATCTCAAACGTTATGCATAGATCAATCCAAATCACATGCAATCATTCATTAAAAAGTATAATATGGCGTAAATGGTGAGAAAATGAGAGATATAACATGCCTTGATCGGAGAATAATGAAGAACTGCGAGTTACTGGAGCGGAGGACACGAGATCGGGACAACCCACGTTGAATTACACCAAAAACTTGAAGAAATCGAGCTTGAGAGAGTGAGGATGTGACGTGAAGGTGAGGGAGAGGGGAAGGGAGGAGGAGGCTAGGGTTTCAAGTGATTAGGGTTGAAGGAAAATGAATGATTTCCAAAATGACCCCTCCAATGTGTTTAATTAGGAAATAATAGAATTTTATCCTCCACCACTTAAAATGTCAATTAAACTCAAAATTAAATTTAAAACTCCAAATTTTCTTAACATGAGCTCCCTCAATTTTAAAAATGCAATAAAGTTCATTAAAACAGTCCGTATAGGTGAAAAACGGGTTTCCCTCGGCAATAATGCACAAAAACCTTATTTTTCGGAAATTGCTGCTTAAAATAATAATTTTGTTCTTAGAAAGTATGAGGGCTTAAAACTTTCAAACAATTTTCATCTCGGTCATCTCTAGTCTCGTCCACGCGTCCGAAACTCAAATGGGCTAAAACATAACATGCATATCGTGAATCAATAAACTATCATTAAATCACATAAAATAGCATATAATTTTCTAAAATAATTTTCCCCCTAGTCATGCATTCATTTACACGTAATTAGAATTTTTAGGCGTTACAGATATTTACTCAGCACAACCATCGTTACAGATCTTGGCGTCCACACAGATCTCGCACAATCTGTGTCAGCTCGACAAAAGTGATATTGTTGTACTTTTCTTTCGAAAAATTGCTCTGCAATTCGATAATCATTACTCCCCCTATCTTTAAAAAATGAGTTTGTAACACTTAAAAACAGCTTTGTAACACAGATTAGCTTCTGCCAGATAAAAACAGTTGTAAAACTATCAGAGCTGAAAACATTTTTAAAACCTTTAAAAATTTTCAATTTAAAATGCTATTTCAAGAACAACCTACTCTGATACCAATGGGAATCGAACCCGTGACCTAGGATCTCATACCAATTGTAGGACTGAGTGTTTGCCGCTTTACCAAAAGCAATACCTGGTGGTAATGGTGCAACTCAATCTTTTAAATCGAATAGCAACACAAGTTCTACGGTTCGATCGCTCTACCTAGCAGGGGCAGTTATTGCACCTCAACAATCCTTCTCCCAATAATTGCACTCCTTGCAATCAATGGGAATCGAACCCACAACCTTGGCTCTGATACTACTTGAGTGGTCCGAAAACTGGTACTGTGAGCTCTCACACAGCTCAGGAACCAATTCATGGATCGAAAATATAGACTGCATGCTTTTAAAATGGTTTAAAAGAAATAGCATGCAAGCAGATCGTGCCTAAGCTGAATCAACACGGAGCAGCGCTGCATGCTGAACAGATCACGCTCGATCTGAACCATGAAAACATGAGCTGCAATAGCTCTGGTTCTTGAAAGCTTTTAGCATCGAGAAGTAGATCAGGTATGATTAAAAATCATGCGGAAACAACCCAAACTATTCTCTGAAAATTGAAATCTGAAAGGTGGTTTTAAAACATGTATGCGTGAATGCAGAAATCAATAAAAATCAGTACGCTGCAAATTTTTTTTCTGAAAGTTCGAAGCTCAATCTCCTACGTCTCCCCTTCTTCCATTGCTGGAAGGATTCACTAAAAGACTTTGATCTTACAGCAATCTGCACAGACCCATCTCAGTTGGGACTTACCCACTCACCAAAGATGAGACTCCTAGACATTTGCACAACAACTCGCAGACTGTGTGACTTAATCAACAAGAACATGTTTAACGTCTATGTTCCAAAGACCACAATGATTTGTGTTTATTTGTGATTCACTCATCTATTCTACTCAGCTCATCTCTCGTATATATGAGTGAATGTGTGTGATAATATTACAGTGTAAGTTCACTCTCTCTTGTGGTTTCTCACACACTGGGAAGTGCTTCTTCAAAAGCTGATATCTTCATCTTCTTCCCAAGTTGTGCAGTCGACTATGGATTCTATGTTTAAGCTCTCGTCTGTGCACCAGCTCACACCTGGGAACTAGCTCAGCTTGTACACCAGCTGCCACATGAGTGTACAAGCTCTCGACTATTGCACATGCACTTGCTCTCTGTTTTTCGTTCATGCAATCTCATATTTTTCACTTGTTTGTTCATCGTCTTCCTTGACATATAAAGCCTCTGTGCCAATGTATCCGTTGGACAGAATTTCGTAGCCATTGAAAAGGCTTCTGTAATGTTCCATCATAGTTGTATCTTGTGTCCTTTATCATGTAATGCGTTTGCAGGCTTTGTTGATCTATCGTCATTTAATGCGTTGCAGTCTCTGTTGACTTTGAGATCTGTCTCGATCAGACAAATTGGTTTGTCTTCTAGTATTCTGAATAAAGCTTGTACAAACTAATTCGTTTGAGATGATCTTTCACGAAGCTCTTGATCTGATATGCTCTTCTCTAACCTGCTCTGAGCTGATTTGCTCTAAACTGTTATAATCTGAGTCTTTCACTGTGAGCTTATCTGATACGAATCCTGCTCTAATCTGAGATGTTCTATGCTCTGAGCTGCTTTTGAATGCTCTAATATGCTCTAAGCTGATCGACTCTATGCTGATTCTATTTGTGTTGTTCTGTTCTGTTCTGTTCCATCTTAGACGTTCTCAGCTATTCTGAACGGTTTCTGCTCTAAGCTGTTCACACTGAACTGATTCTGTCTGAGCTGTTTATCTGAGCAGATCAACCGATCTGACTGTTCTAAACTCTGAGTTGATCTGATTCTCGTTGTGCTGCTAATCTAATCTGAGCTAATTCTGATCTGTTCTACCATGAACTTCTCTTGGCTTATCTGATTCTCACCGCGCTTCTAATTTGATCTAAACTGATTCTGACCTGTTATGTCCTCAACTGCCCTAAGCTGATATTTGAACCGAATACTGTTCATCTGTTCTGATCTGAACCTGTAAACTGAACTATGATCTTCACTTGATCTCTGAACTGAACGTTGTTCTCCTGAGTTCAAACCTGCTCTGAACTGATTTCTTCTCTGTTGATCTTTGCTCTAAGCTGGATCAGCTTGGATGTCGTCTGCTGGACCAGTTTGGACATCCCTACTGTTCCAACTTGGACTTATTCTCAATAGAACTCTCAGTTCGCCACTTTCAGCTCACGTACGATCTGCTTCAACTCGCTTCCGATCTGCTATAGTGCGCTTCTTCAGCTCGCAGCTTATCTGCTACAACGCGCTTCTTCAACTCGCGTCTGATCTGCTTCAGTTTAGACCTGCGCACTTGATTAAATTGTTAGAAACATAACAATATGTTTTTTGTTTATCAAAATTAAGATCTGATCGTTACACAGATCCAACAATATTCATATATATATATATATATATGAATAATTTTTTCTATAAATTATTATTTTGGATTTGAAGGTTTTTTAGTTTATATAATATGAATAATTATTATTTAGGATTTGAAGGTTTTTAGTTGTATAATATGTATTAAATTATTATTATTATTATTATTATTATTATTATATATATATATTATCTCATAATCATCTGTTGAATTCATGTAAAGTTTTTGATGAACCGCTTGCTTCTGTCCCCTTCCTTGCTACATGTCAACATACTAAGTTCCGACTGTGGTCAATCACAAGATTTCTTCTACAACGCTTTATTCCTGTTTTTCCTGCCGCTACTTAATTTGCCAACATCTTTCATGATCCTATCTATAACAACCCCGCTCTAGTTTTCCCCGGACGGATATATGAACATAGATTATGTTTTCCAGACAAGTACGTAAATTTCTGTCAAGACATTCTAGATTTTGGATTTTATAAATTGATTCGCTTGTTGAAATCCATCAATATCCAACCTTGAGTCATCAGTCATGAGTAAGGTGTCAGTTAAACAACTATTGGTTTTGGATGGTGAGAAGGGCGAGTTAGTGAAAACCTCAAGAGGAAACGGGGTCAGAGATGCAAAAACATTGGCTGCTTTGAAGAGCCACAGTGAGGCAGAGAGGAGGAGGAGAGAAAGAATCAATGCACATTTTGCAACACTTCGAGGTCTTATATCTAGTAATGAAAAGGTTCGTAATCTCATTCTTGGCTTGCGCTGATAAATCTGTAACTTTTTTGTTTGATATGCATGCACATATAGATCGATCTTACAGTATTTTCGTCACTGGAAACATCTGGTTTACCCCTGTATTGGTCGATTCGATGTTTTACATCTCTTGGTTTTAGTTTCTGTATATTTCTTGATTCCCTTTCTGTGTGACTCTTAATAGCAATGGATGTCAGAAAGAAGCACAGGGACTTGATATAATTCTTGTTTGCCAAAAGATGAGCTTTGTGAAGTTCTCCTAATCTTTTGAATTACATGTTATTCACGCCTGTTGTTGGGATAAGAAAGAATCTTTAATTAGATCAATTTCAACTGCCACTTTTTTATGATCTACTCAAGTCAACGAAAAAGCTAGCCTTCTGCTGGCCTATCAGATTTGAGCTGACGTAAAAAATGTCTTGAGTTTTAAAATAATAGCCGTGCTTGTAGAAAATGTCTCGAGGTTTTACGGTGCAATTCCTACTCGAGTTACAGTTAGCTCCACCCCTTGTTTTGCACATACCAAGAACATTTTATACTTATGGACATTTTGTGATAAAGTGTGAAATTCATAAATTTTCAAAAATCATCAATCCCAAATGATAAACTAAAACTCTTTGTGTTACATATATTTCAAGATTTTTTATGAAATTTTTGGATTTGCTGGTAGTGGGATTAATTGATGATACTGTAGCTTTGCCTTGTGTAAGGTGAACCTCATATTTATGTCTCCCACATGCCCATCTAGTGTGGATAGGCTAGGAGCAAAGCAAATGTATTATGTTTTAGGTCGATAGAGCAAAGCTAATGTATTATGTTTTAGGTCGATACCCCAATCTGGAGCTGTACTGATAAAATAGTTAGGCTTAGTTAGGCGTCGTTTGGTTTATTGTCTTTTATTTTTATTTTTATAAATATATGATGTTAGAAAAATATTCAGGAAAAAGATTTATGTGGCGTCCAAATTGTATAAGTTTTTTTGTCTGTGCAGTTAAGTTTTTGATCTATAAAATACAATATGACAGAAATAAGATTTTGACTAGCCAAAAGTTAGACTAAAACATAAAACATATAGTGAAACATTACCGAACTTATTCTTTAGTTTAAATAATAGAATTAACATGTCGCAAATATGCTTTTAGTAGTATATATTAATTGCAGGGGGGAATAAACATTTTCGTCCCTATTGTTTAATTTGGCCAATACCTCTTTCGTTAGTGTACTACATTTAACACTAATGTTTGGAAATTGAGCCAATAAAATTGTGAAAAACCCGAAATTTCCAACAGTCTATACAGTTAAATTCTTCATTTTCCAAATTTTTTTTTCCTCCACGAGTATCAAGACATTGAATTCCAAACTGAAGTCACGCCATGACTAATCATTATGTAGCCAAATAATATATAATTATGATTATAAAATAGTGATTAATATTCATAAAAGGTGGCCCTTCAAGCTCCCCAACCTCTCTTATATAACACCCTTCAAAGATGATGAAATACACTCTAAGAAATAAGTCAACATCGTGCAAGAAGCTGCCCCATTTTGAAAACAAGAGGTCGACGTTTTGAGCATTCGAACAAATATTTGAAGGTCTGTTGTCCGAAACCTATTTCTACTATAAAGTGCTTAGAATCTGATCTTCACTGTCCAAAAAATGTGATTCTCTGTGTTTCTATATTAGAAATATTTATTTTAATCCACCGGTTAGATTTTTGTCAAAAAACTTCGCAAGAATATTGTGCAGCTTACATGTGAGGAAACTTCCATCATCCCAAAAAGGTTATGAATGACCTTAATATCATATCTCCACCGTTCAGATTTGTTTATGTTATGTTTTACATCTGATGTCCAAATTTCATCACAATCCAATGGTACGATTTCCGTAAATTTCCTTTGTAATAATTCCGTGCAAATTATATGAGGGAAATAATCAACATCTTCTTATCATCATCCAGAAATAGTAGCAAATGAGCTTAAAAGCAGATGTTAATCGTACAGAAGTTACTTCGTTATGTTTTGACATATGGTATCAAAATTCATTCTGATCTAACAGTTAGATTTTCTCAAACCGGCTTTTAAAGAATATTATACGGAGTATATATGATAAAACTATAGCTTCTATTCCCCGTTCAGATATGGATCCAAATGGCCTCAAATCCGATATTTTTCATTCACAATTCATTTCTTCCTTTTGCGAACATGCTAACCAAATTTGGACCTTATCCGACGGTTTCATATGCCGCAGACGCTTCTGAAATATCGATGATTTTCATATACAAGTCTGAAAATCTTCATATTCATGATCCACTTCTAGTAGCAACCATATACTTATTCAAGCATTACAACCATATTTGTCACATATTGAGCAATATCAGGTAAATGGGCTTTTATTATGTATTCATTCTAAAATATTTGATTATTCATGTCATGTTTCTGGTTTGAAATTATCGTTCGAGCACTTTTTTTCATGTCAATTCGTTTTATGATTCATGCTATTTATGATTGTGATCTTTTCTCTGTTTCAACACTAATATGAATCTAATTGATATGGGAATACATAATTCTGCACTCTGAATCATATGCTATGACTAAGACCTTGCCCCTTAGAGAAGTAAAAATTAGGGACTGATCAGTAGTACTCAGAATTCTGCATTCTACATTACTATGTGATTAAGTCCTCGGCCCAGAGGAGTAAAAATTAGGGACTGGTCAGTAAACTATGAAAAGAGAGAAATATCAGTGCTACTTAATCTCTGCTCTGTTAAGTGTTCTTGAAATGTTTCCAAGTTCAGTTTTTTTATATATGTATATTCTTGTTATGCTCGAATAGTTCTCGCACTTGCTGAGTGTTTCTCCAAACACTCATATCTTATTTTATTCACCCAGATAAAGATGAAGAATATGTGAAAAATGAAGAACTAATTGAAAACGAACAAGACATGTGTGAAATCGGAAAGACAACTTCAAGATTATTCTGTTTCAAATTTACACTACTACAAAACAGATAATAGACAACGGATAAAATTCGTTGTCCACGAGGAAAGGCGACAGTGGTCGAAGCCCATGTTGTTAAAAGTCCCGGTTAAGCACAACAGATAAAATCCGTTGTTGTTTGAACGTATAACAATGGACAAAATCCGTGTAATTGTTAAAAAAATAATTAAGTTAACCATTGTCGTCTGTAAATTTAAACACAATCTTTTTATTATTCGCAACATTTTAAAAACCGTTGTTATATCAATACGATATTTTTCTCGATAATATAAATTTGGGGTCTATTAATACGAATTAAAAATTATTAATTTATATATATACAAATATTAGGAATTTCAATATTCCTACGGTGCGTGCGAGTGAGGACAAAACAAGTTGGAAAGAGCAGTGTTGGTACAGTGGAGACAGTCGTTAAAATCTGGGGTGTTACAGTTGGTATCAGAGCCGACCTCTCTCGGTACGGTGTGATTCGGGGACGAACCAAGCGGAAGCTAGTGGGCATGTGATGCCTGGGGTTCAAAAGAGGACGGGAAGTGATCTCCGGTGCCAAGATGTTGCACGGACAATGAGCGGCTCCTGGCAGGTTTCTAGGCGAAGGAGAACATGAATGAACCGATCCCACACCAGAATGAGAGGGATTCCGAGACCGGGAAGTTATAGATGTAGTTGAAGTTAGTTGAGGTAGGTTTATCAGTTCTAATTGGTACTACTGGTGCATCTTCCATTCGGGAGCTCATCACTTAAGAACTTCAAAGTTAAGCTTGCTTGACTTGGGGAAACTATGAGATGGATGACCCCCTGGGAAGTTTTTCAGGGTGCGTGCGAGTGAGGACAAAATACGCTGGAAAGAGCAGTGTTGGTACAGTGGTGACAGTCGTTAAAATCTGGGGTGGTACATTACACTCTCACTGCCCAGCTCACGCTCGCCAAACAGTTCGCACTCACATATCAGCTCACGCTCACATATTAGCACACGCTTGCTACTCAGATCCCGCTCACACAAATTACACTCTTAGGATAGCTTACACCATCATTGCCCAGCTCACGCTTTCCAAACAGTTCGCACTTAGCTCAGCTCCCGCGTACGCATATCTCGCACCATCCAGCTCAGAAGAGCTAAGCCAACTCACACCTGATCTGATACACAACAAACAACACTGGCCTACACAGGACGCTACTACCCGCTTACGCCTAAGCTGATATCACTAAACGACGCCACACAACACTCGCGATCTGAACATTCATCTGAGGTCACCCAGAACATCCCTAAGCTGAATCCATCTAAGACTCCAATTCGCAGCCGCTATGCCACAGTGCCTCCCAGAGCTGCTCATTACTAAGCTGTCTTCCCCAGAAACAACTTTCGACAAAAACCAGCGTAACACCCAACTATGCAGTTCAGCTCAGAATCATTCCTCACATAGCAGCTTACACTCCAGCTCCTAACAGCTTATGCTCATACAGCAAAATCCCCAAGCTGATCTCTACTACGCTGTTATCCCCAAAACAGCTTACGATCGGAATACTTGCTCCACGCTCAATGAAGCAGTTCAGCTCAGAGCTGATACGCCCCAGATCAGCTGGCGCCTATCTGGTATACACTTAAACCCGATTAATTATCTCAATTAATCCATTAATCATTCATACCTCACACTGCAACTCCTCGAAACACAGGAAAAAACATAAAATGTGGAAAGAGGGGCGCACAATTTTAAATCGATGGAAAAATAGTTAGCAGGTTTTTAAAAACACGCTCAATGACAACGGTTGTTACGACACCATTGTCGTTATCACGACATCATTTTTAAAACAGACTCAATGACAACGGTTTTAATAAAACCGTTGTCGTTGTACCAAAAAGAATACCATAAGACATCGGTTTTTTAAAATCTGTTGTCGTTTTGGTAGAAAACGCGCTCATCAGTAATGAACTTCATCAAAATCGCTATTAAAAAATTATAACACCACGGTTTAATATGAATCCGTTGTCTATTGCGTGTTGTTAAATGCCATTTTTGTAGTAGTGTTATTTCACTTCCGCTTTTGATATAAAATATAAGAACAATTATTTTGATTATACAACAGACATGTTTTTTGAGCTGTACTATAAGACTTGATATTTTTGCATTAAATAATTGTAAAACATCAACACTGTTCACGTCCAGGATCGGTCATGGGGCACGACCCCTTGGTTATTGTCACAAGATATAAGCAACACAGCGAACACTATCGATTCTTTACCAACCTTGTGCGGCTTGAATCACCAACTGATTCAATCAGCCTTTCCCAACACTCAAGTGTATATATTTAGTGGTTTTATCTCACCAAGAGCCAACCAAACTGTGACGTCCAAATCCATGGGAATCAATGGATTGGAGTAATTGGAAAATAAGGAAAAGAAGGACTAAATTTGAAATGTTTTAAGCTTTATTCCCTTACAAAAATTGAATACAAACAGATGGCGCCAAAAGTGAACAGTAAAAACAGATTTGGTATATAAGAACTTCAGATTTCGATTACAAAAGTCGATATTACAACTAATGGAACTCTATATGAATTCTCTATTGTTGTAATGGATCTTAATACAGATTTCGTCAAAATATCAAAAACAACAACAACTCTGACTTCGCGGAAACGCTGGCCTTTGACAAACACACGTAGCCCCTAAATCTGGTTCAACTCGCGCCACCCGCCTGCCCCTGAGCTGCCTCACCTGCATCGGGAAACTAGTGAGCCTAGAGTCTCAACAAGTAAAACTAAGGATAACAAGATCACATAATGCAGGCATAACTGAAACAAAATACGTAAATTAAAGGAAGTCCTCTGAACTCAAATCTTGCTACTGAAAATACAGATCGGAACATCAGATCTGAATCGGTTTATACACTGTGACGCATGGCCTAGAGGCTCTCTGGTGTTCCTGATGCATGAAGCATGTTATCTGAATCAGTAACTCTCTGTGAAGGGATTACAGTAGTTCCATAATCCTGTCCCTTCTAATGAAGGGATTATAGTCATACCGTAATCCTGTCCCTTTCTGATTGACCGGGTCCTCTATGCCATAAGTCCTTAAAACTGAAACTTTACTTCCTTTACTTTAAAATAGCTATTATACATTGTTCTTGATCGAAGATCGATCGCTGAAAACTGGATGATTCACTGTTATGAAACTCCTTTTATCTTTAAAAACAACTTTACTAAGTGTACAGCTGGGCTATGAGCTGATGATAGCAGAAACCAGCTCGGAAGAACGCAAACAGCTTTGGCTAAAGAAAACAGATCACAAGCACAAAGAACAGCTTTGGCTACATAAAACAGATCTTGGGTGTGAAACAGATCACATGTGTGAAGAACCGCTTTGGCTAACGAAATTAGATTACGAATAGGAAAAACAGATCTGGTTCTACGAAAAATAGCTTACGCATCGTAAATAGATTTGGTTCGAGGAAACAGCTTACGCGTAGAAAAACAGTAACATAAGCTCTGTAAGAAGAATTTCAGCTTTGGAAGGTCACTCAGCTTTGAGAAACCCAATCAAATTCACAACCAATCACGCAGTCTGGTCTAGGAAAATAGGTCAGACCTGCTTAGAATGAAGGTACTGCAACTAGCTCAGACAATCTCTAATCAAACTAGCTCAGCTTATCGAATCGGAACATAATCCCGATCAAACCAGCGTCACTTATCTGTTCAAAGTCAATGTTCAGAACCTTTACAGCACACGGGAAAACAAGAAACTTCTCTTGGCTTATCTTATCTGGAAATCTGTACCATTCAATATTTTGAAAACACAATTGATTTTGCTAAAAGGTAACTGGTTAGTTTTTACAAAACTAAAACATCAAAGCAGTGAATCCTTAGCTTAAACATGAACTTAAACTTGTTGAACTGAAACATGCAACATGCAAGCATTCAATAGAAAACAACGAAACCATATATGTTTTCCAGATGCAGCAAGAATCAATTTACTTTCCTGAACTGAGAATCGCAACGAACAGATGGCCTTGGCTGGAAATCTTCTCAAACACACTCGGCGAGCTATTGTATATTTTGAGAGAAATGAAAGATTTTCTTGTAACACAAAATGAGCTCTTGAACTTACTTAGAAATCATATATGTGGGAGTAATGATTTGTAGTAGGTGGAAGGTACAATGATAAGGCATGGTTAGCTTACCAAATCCTTGCAAAATTAATAAAAACTCCCTACCACTATTTTAATTTGTAAAATTGTTACCTCATTTTACAAAAACCCAAATCTCCCATCAAAATCATTTTATTTAAAAGAAAAGCTGCTCCAGCTCGGGATTGTGCTTGGGGTGAAATCCTTCAAGAAACCATCTGGACCGTGCTTCTAAGCTGGAAGAAAAAGAAAGAATTCATCTTAGATTACTAGAACTAGCTTGAACTGGAACCTGAATGCTCAAATCTCAAAACAGCCCTTACAATAAAAAGGCTAGAAATTGCTGTCCTATAGATTTTGGTGCGCTGCACAAACCCACGCAATCAAGCAATGTAAATGGCGCAATACTTTACTGGCAATGCCCAACCTTTGATCACTATTACCACAATAGATTACAAAGGAAGCCAAGGTTTGCACACAAAGAAGGCTCACACACTTGTGTATGCCCGTTGTGCAACTCAATGCATGAAAATATACAAAAGACGAGGAACAATGCATGTAACTGCAAGTAACTGCCTCCAGGTGTCGCAACAAGGCTTCTCCACGCGTCCAGCATGCTTCAAACCAGCCAACATCTGTCCCAACTGCTCAAAACGTCTGAAAACAGCCTTCAACCACTTTTCCTTATCCAACACATCGGCCAACACATTCCCATGCATGCAGCAACCAAGTTCAAGCACTTCCAGCACCATGCCTTGAACTTCCTGCACTTGTTCCAATACATCCACTCAAATGTGCCATGTCTTTGACGTATACTGCCCAACCGATTGTGCCTAAATTATCCCACATAACTTAGTGCTAGGCACCAGCACTTCATGATGCGCCGCGCTCGCACCATGAACTAGTCCAACCAGCACCATCGCGTTCCAGCATTGGGGAAGATCCTGCCCACATGAACTAGTTCATTCCCCCAATGAACTAGTCCTGTTCGGCCATCAGGCTTGAGGGTCTAACAAACCACCCCCACTAGAAGAACTCGATGTCCTCATCGAAGCCACCGCCATAGACTTCTGATTTTCATACTTAGCAATTTCATCCTCAAATTGTCACAAGTTAACGTTTCGGATCCAAACAGCATCTTCCTCGGACTCGCCCACCCACTGGACTAAGTAATCAACTCGCCGATTTTTCTTGCTTTGGCCCAAAACTCGATCATCCAAGATCTTTTAAACTTTTCGATCAAACTGGTACCTCACCACTGTAGGAGACCGACTCGGCTTCACACGTGTTTGATCATCCTCCCTGAATTTATTCAGAAAGCTTACATGAAAATTTGGGTGAATCTTCAACCTAACCGGCAACTTCAACCGATAAGCCACACTGCCCACCTTGTTCACCACTTCAAAGGGGCCATCATATCGAGGAATCAACCCACGATGCACTGTCTTGGCACTGATTTTCTTCCACATTTGAGGAGTTAACTTCAAGAGAACTCACTCACCAATCTGGAAGTCAACATCCCTCCTCCTCTTATCCGCATACTTCTTCATTCTACGTTGAGCCTTCGCTAAACTGTCTTTAGCTTCATCCAACAGCTCCTGCTTTGCCCTTGCAAACCGATAAGCAGCAGGACACTCACCCCCACTCTTCTGCAAGGCAACTTCATGCGGTGCTGAAGGTTGAAACCTGTATAGCAACTCTAAGGGAATCAAGCCAGTAGCTGATGACTTGTGCAAATTATATGATAAATGTGCCACATCAAGCAACTTCACCCAATTGTGCTGATTGGCCATCACATAATGTCTCATATATTCCTACAACAACTGATTCATTCTCTCTTTGCCCATTAGTTTGAGGGTGATTGGCAGTAGAGAATTTCAACTTCGAACCCATCATATTGCACAAAGCAGTCAAAAACTTTCCTGTGAACCTTGTATCCTTATCACTCACGATATCTTGTGGAATTCCAAAGTACTTGATCACATTCTTAAAGAATAATTCTGCAGTAAGTTCAGCCGAGCATACCTTAGGAGCACCAATGAACACTGCATACTTTGAGAAGCGATCAACCACAACAAGAATGGATTCCAACCCATTCACCTTTGGAAATCCTATGATGAAGTCCATAGAGACAGACTGCCTTCAATCTTTCAGTCTTGTCCAGTTGACAAACAAGACAAGTTCGAACATAATTCTCCACATTGTCCTCCATCTTTGGCCAATAATACTTCCGAGACAGTAAGGCCAACATGCGAGCGACTCCCGGGTGACCAGCCCATTGTGGATCGTGAGTTTCTCGCAACAACTCTTTTCGAAGAGGGCCATTAGGAACATAAGCCCTACTTCCCTTGGCAAACAGAAGGCCATCATCGATCCAGTACTTGCGAATCTCCCCATTCCGTACTTGATCGAGCAACTTCTGATATACCTGGTCCAACATAGATGATTCCCGAATTTTACCACAGAAATCAGAATCAATCACCGTCAATGCTGCCACATAGTCATGCACAGATTTTCGACTAAGGGTATCAGCAACTTCGTTGTGCTTCCCAGCTTTATGAACCCACTGAAAATCAAACTCACTTAGAAATTCTTGCCAACGTGCTTGCTTAGGAGTGAGCTTCTTCTGAGTTTTGAAATAAGTGTTGGCGACATTGTCTGTGAACACCACAAACTTTGTGCCAAGCAGATAATGCCTCCACACCTCCAAGAAATGCACCACTGCCATCATTTATTTCTCATGAGTGGAGTACCTCACCTCCGTATCTTTCAGTTTCCGACTTTCGAAGGAAATGGGATGCATTTCTTGATAATCACCCCACCAAGTGCACGATCCGATGCATCAGTGTACACCTCAAACGGATTGTCAAACTCTGGCAATTTCAGCACTGGGTCAGACACCATAGCCTTCTTGAGGATTTCAAATGCCTCATTACACTGCTCAGACCATACATACTTGTTGCCCTTCCGCAATAAGTCAGTCAAAAGGCCCAACAATCCGAGAATATCCCAACACAAACCGATGGTAATAATTAGTCAGCCCTAAGAAAGATCTGAGTTCGGACTCCTTCTTAGGCGCGGACCATCCATGATCGCTTGCACCTTGCTTTTGTCCATATGGACTCTTCCTTGGATTATCACATGCCCAAGGAAAGTGATCCGCTCTCTACATAATTCACACTTCTCCTTCTTCACAAACAGTTGATATTCTCTAAGCCGAGAGAATACCTTCTCCAGATGCAATAAGTGATCTTCCACAGATTCACTATAGACAATGATATCATCGAGATACATCACCACAAAACGATCCAAGTACTCAAAAAGTACATCATTCATCAGATTACAGAAAGTAGCAGGGACATTTTTTAGGCCGAAAGGCATAACTAGAAACTCGTATGAAGCATACCTAGTCACACAGGTCGTCTTTCGTTCATTCCCATCTGCAATCCGCACTTGCCAATAACCTGATCTTAGATCAATCTTTTTGAAGTACATTGCCTTGGACAGCTTGTCAAACAGGTCCAGGATTCGGAATAGGGTAATTTTTTTGATAGTAACCTTATTCAACGCCCAGTAATCAATGCACATCCTCAGAGATCCGTCCTGTTTCTTTGGGAACAATACTGGCGACCGAATGGAGCCTTGGAGGGCTGGATCATCCCACTGTCCAGCAACTCTGTCAATTTTTTCCGCAATTCGACCAACTCCGAGGGACTCATCCGATAAGGGGCCTTGGCTGTTGGCGCAGCGGCGGATCTGGATCCCGCTCCGGAGCACAGCGGAAGAATTTTAAAATTTGGAGCCTGGAAACGGTCAATACACCTAAACAATAATCTAAACATTCATAGGATGTTTAGAAAGTTACCTTGCTGGCGTCTAGGCGTCTGGCTCCGACCAGTTCCACGAGGGAATTGACACTTCAACGGTTGAATGGCTGGATCGACGCCTAATCCGATCCATGAACAGAATCTCAACTCCTTCGCCGGTTTGCACTAAAAAACCGACGAAAATTTCATGGACGAAATCTCCTCGCCAAGATGGTCGGAACAAATTCCGGTGCCGACGACGGGCGGCGACGGTGAGGAAGAAGGGAGAGGGGAGGAATTTGCTGAATATCTTGAAAGTCTCCTCATTGCCATATTTATAGATTGAGGGATAGAGTTTGATTTGAACAAAACAGTGAACATTCGATTCAACTCAAACTGTGAACATTCGTTTCGACTCCCTCGATTTTGGTCTCATCATAATCCCGATCGATCAGATATCACCGATGTGCTCAATTTACAAAACTGATAATTATGATGCAAAATCAAATTTTCGGACCACTAAATCTATATATGACAGGTTTACTCTCATTAGCTAAATATGGAAGTCCTACTCCCATAACTACTTTTAGGAAGTCATACTCTCAACCTTCCTCCTACTATACTCAAAAAATTGAGCTTAATATCCGTACGGGAATTGAGAAACCAGTATTTGTGTGACCCTCAATGGTTCAGGGATACAACTAGCCATGGGCTCACAATATTTGTGACTCCGAAAACACATTTTCTGACTTACCCATCGGATCATGGTAAATCGTCTAGCAACAACGCCCCATGATCTCCTAGGTATCACTGATAGTGCCTGCAAGAACCAGTCGATCATGGTTAGCGTACAGTACGGTCCTTTCAACTCAAATATCTCATGGTAAATAGCAACAACGCCCCATGATCTCCTAGGTATCACTGATAGTGCCTGCAAGAACCAGTCGATCATGGTTAGCGTACAGTACGGTCCTTTCAACTCAAATATCCCGATCAGATCAACGACCATTGGTAAATCAAGAGTCGCTAGAGATCCAATAACCATGCATACATCTTGAAGATCAAATAGTGACATCGCATGTGTTACTAGGTAAACCCATTTACCTAAAAGACATCTAGTACTCTGGCCAGAGATTTGTCACACTATTATCTCCTTAGATAGCATATGATATACACGCACAAGGACGAGCGATAAATCCTCGACAAAGAAGCATCGACTCCTACATGCATCGGGACCTCACCCAATCCTGCCACCTGATGACCCCAGCTGAGTCGGTAAACGGGTCAAAGTGAGACACCTATCATGTAGAGTCTCAATGATGTTTCGAGTAATAAGGACTAATATGTACAACCAAGACCTCGGATTTAATCCACTGGACAAATGATAACCACTTGGAAAGTCCGAACGAGGGTAGTTCGATAGATCACCAGGTCACTATCGATCTGCATGCTCAGAACATCACTATGTTACCTATAAATGAAACGTGGTACTTTACATCGCAGATGCTACTCTCAAGCTCGGGCGGCCCTTATCCTCTTTTGGACGGCCCAATCGAGTAGGAATATGTTTAGAATACACAGTTACTATTAGATGTGTTTCATGATAGCCATCAAATCCACTATCAAATCTAACATACACTATAGTGCATTCAAGGTTTTTATCCAAAAATTGTAATCATAATAATGAAAATAAATAATGTCATAAAAGAATGCGAATTTCATAAATAAAGATCGTTTTACATAGATTCTACAAGAACCCACAGGCCACAAGTTGGCAGTTGGGCACCTACTCTAACAATCTCCCACTTGCCCTAAAGCCAACTACTCATCAGACGTTGTCCCATTGCTTCGCGATGCTTTTCAAACAATGGTCCAGGCAAGGGCTTCGTAAGTGGATCAGTAATGTTGTCTGCAGAGACGACTCTCTCGACTGCTATGTCACCTCTAGCCACAATATCCTAGATTATGTGGTATTTCCTCAATATGTGTTTGGATCTTTGGTGAGACCTAGGTTCTTTTGTTTGCGCAACGACACCCGTGTTGTCATAGTAAACCGGGACTGGACCAAATCCTTCAGGAATTACGTCCAACTCTTGGACGAAATTCCTTATCCAAACCGTCTCTTTAACAGCAGCTGATGCTGCGATGTACTCAGTCTCAGTGGTTGAATCCGCGATGGTGTCTTGCTTGGAACTCTTCCAAGAGACAGCACCACCATTGAGCATGAATACAAATCCAGAGGTTGACTTCGAATCATCCACATCACGTTGGAAGCTAGAATCGGTGTAGCCTTACAATTTCGGTTCACCACCCCCATAGACCATAAACATATTCTTAGTCCTTCGTAAGTATTTAAGAATATCTTCCACAGCCTTACAATGCATTTGGCCGGGTTTGCTTGGTAGCGGCTCGTGACACTCAGAGCATATGCGACATCCGGTCTAGTCAAGATCATACCATACATAATACTACCTATTTCCGAGGCATATGATACACGTGTCATACTCTCTATCTCCTCATCAGTTTTCGAACACAAAGACTTAGATAGAGTGACCCTGTGGCACATAGATAGGTGTCCTCTCTTGGACTCTTCCATAGAGAATCACTTAAGTATGGTATCGATGTAGGTTGCTTGGGTGAGTCCGAGCATCCTTTTCGATCTATCTCTATAGATCTATATTCACAGAATATAGGATGCTTCACCCATGTCCTTCATCGAGAATCTACTAGACAACCATACTTTAGTTTACTGCAGCATTCCTACATCATTCCCAATGAGTAGATTGTTATAAACATAAAGTACAAGGAATGTCACATCATTTTTAGCTACCTTCTTATACACACATGGCTCATCGGGATTCTTGATGAACCTAATTCTTTAATGTTTCATCAATCTCAGGTTCCACTTATCGATGCTTGCTTGAGACCGTGATCGATATTTGAAGTTTACATACTTTATGGGTCAGTACCTTACCACCAGGCCCAAGTTTTCTCTTGTATATCCATTTATACCCAATAGGAACTATTCCTTCGGGAGGATTCACGAAAGTCAGACTTGATTCGAATTCATTGAGTCAATCTCAAATTACATTGCTTCAAGCCAAAAATTAGAATCAGCATCGGAAATTGCCTCTTTGAAGGTTCTTGGATCACATCCAACAGTTTGATCACTTTGATCATCTTCAAGGAGGAAACCATATCTAACAGGAGCCCTAGGAACTCTTTCAGATCTCCTAGGTGTGTCCATATCAAGGATTGGCCCTTGAGGTGCGGGAGATTCACTTGGTACTTCAGTTGGTTCTCGAACCTCTCGAGTTCTACTATCTTGCATTTTCTATCAAGTAGAAATTCCTTTTCCAGAAAGGTGGCATTTCTAGAAACAAACACTTTTGTTTCATTGGGATAGTAGAAACAGTATCCAATAGAATTCTTTGGATACCCAATGAAGTAGCATAAGATGGATCTGTTATCCAGCTTATCTCCCACTGTCTGCTTCACATAAGTAGAACATCCCCAAATCCTCAAGTACGAGTACTTGGGTGGCTTGCCCATCCATATCTCATATGGAGTTTTATCCACTGTCTTTGTTTGGACATTGTTCAACAACATTACCATTGTTTCGAGCGCATAGCCCCAAAACGAGGTAGGAAGTTCAGTGAAACTCATCATAGATCAAACCATGTCCATCAAGGTTCGATTACGACGCTCCGCTACACCGTTGAGCTGTGGTGTGGCCGGAGGGGTCCACTGTGAGAGAATCCCATTCTCTTTAAGATAGTCTTGAGATTCGGCACTCAAATATTCTCCACCTCGATTGGATCAAAGTGTTTTAATACTTTTTTCTAGTTGATTTTATACTTCAGTCTTGATTTCTTTGAACTTTTCAAAGGATTCAGACTTGTGCTTCAATAAGTACAAGTACCCATATCTAGAGTGATCATCGGTAAATGTGATGAAGTAGGTGTGATCGGACTTAGTACCAATGATAAGTGGGCCACACACATCAGTATGAATCAAATCCAATAGATCTTGAGCACGTTCAGGCTTGCCCATGAAGATCAATTTTGTCATTTTTCCTTTTTGACAGGATTCACAAGTTGGTAAGGAGTTAATATCAGACATATTAAACATGTCGCTCCTAATCAACTTGTTCATCCTATTTAAGAAAATATGACCTAGCCTAGCATGCCAAAGTTGTGCCGAGTTCAGACTATCGTTTTTCCTTTTTATTGTTGTTGTATGTGTTTCCACATCACGAGTTGGAACTTCTCTTAATTTTAAGGTGTATAGATCGTTTTCACGTTCCCCAATTCCAATCAAACATTTATTCTTGTAAATATTGCAAATCGAATTGGCAAAATGACAAGAACATCCATCACTATCAAACATAGAAACGGAAATAATGTTCTTTATTAATTCAGGAACAAATAAAACGTTTCTCAACAACAACTTAAAATCTGAAGAAAGAAATAAATAAACATCTCCTATAGCTTCGGCCACAACCCTTGCTCCTTTGCCAAGCCTCAAGTGGGTCTCATCCTCCCTAAGACGCCGACTTCTTATCATTACCTGCAAATCATTGCAGATATGAGATCCACATCCGGTATCAAGGACCCATGAAATCGAGTTAAGAGACATATTTATTTCAATGTAGAACATAACTTTTGCAGTTCGTAACTGCTCGAGGTAATCCTTACACTTCCTCCTCCAATGCACAGGCTTTTGGCAGTGGTGGCAAACATATTCAGATTTGTTCGGCTTTGAAGCCCTTGCCTTGGGCTTTTTGGCGGGCTTCTACTCCTTCGCAGGGGCAGAACGCTTCTTACCCTTGCGTTTGGGTCCCTTCTTCGCAAAGGAAGAAGAACCCAAAAGGAGGACGGACTTGTCCTTCTTTATGGTCCCTCAAACACGACAAACATGTTTACTACCTCTTCAAGGGTGGCCTCCAGCTTGTTCATGTTGAAGTTGACCACAAAGGGGTCGAACGCAGCATGGAGGGAGAGGAGAAGCAGATTCACAGACAACTCATGTGGAAGCGTGATATCAAGGCCCACTAACTTCTCAATGAGCCCAATCATACGGACCCTATGCTCGCGGACCGAAGTCCCCTCACGCATGCGGCTTGTCATGAGCTCCTTGACAGTATTGAACCTCTCAGTCCGAGAGTTCTCCCCATACAGCTCCTTGAGATGAAGGTGTATGTCAGTAGCATACACCGACTTCTCAAACCGCCGCTGTATTTCGTTGGACATAGATGCTATCATATAGAAACATGCCTTAAGCTCATCATCCAACCATTTTTCCAGCTTTGCCAGCTCCTCATGACTGGCATTGGCAGGGGCTTCCTTCGGAGGGCTCTTCTCTAGCGTGTAGAGAAGTTTTTCCGAAACCAAGACAATCTTGAGATTTCTAAGCCAATCTTGGTAGTTTAAGCCAGTGAATTTGTTGCTATCCAGTATAGCAGCAAGTTGATTTTTGATTGAAGACATGATTATAGCAGTTTATACTGAAAGAAAAATAGACATGCATTACAGACTATTCATGAAAAATGCTAGGACATAAAACATTGTCATTTAGTTTTATGAATTACCCTCCCACTATTTTAACGATTTCACCAATGAAATCGAGAAACTAGTTTTCTTAGTGGGTACACAGAGTCCAATCAAGGAATCACGGTCCCGAATAATATCAGCCAACCATGATCCTCAAAAGGTAGAGCCCAATTACCACAGGTGCAACCTCCACGTATTTACCTCACGTCCAGTAAGGGCCCAATAATATGACGCCGATTACTATCACGTGTCAAGATAACCCATCAATGTTGAGTTGTAATGGACGGTCGCCATAGCATCCCCAATAATATGAGCCAACGTCATGGGAGTTACATCCAACTCACAGCAAGTGTCAATGGCGTGTATAGCTTTTCGGTACATGGAACCTCCCCAATAATATGAGCCGAGCTATGTGTGCGGGTAACATCGACGTACACCCATTGTTGATGGAAGGTAGGAAATTTTAAAAAATATTTAAATTCTCTTAGCTTCATGATCTTATCGAACAAACTTTTGTTTTATGATCAATTTAAAATAATGGACTTACATTATCTAAGAGTGCTTCCAGGAAGTTGGAGGGGCTAAGGCCCACTTAAAAACCAACTTCCTTAGATAAAGCAACGCCCTTCAGGGAGACTAGCCGGTACAAGCCATTTTTAAACCGGTCTATAAAGAACTCTCTTAGATAACGTTTTGTCACATTTCCTCATAATTATCAATAAACTAAGTTCCTTCAATTTAATCATGAAACTTTTAATCTTGATATAAATTTTAAATCAAATTTAAAATGAGGAATTTTAATTTTGAAATTTGGTCTTAATAACTTTAAATCAAATTTAAAAATACAGGTTCAACAGATATATATCACATGTATAATTGAGATGATCGATAAGCGAGAGCTATGCGATCCGTGGTTGCCAAGCACGGATCTAGGTCCAATCCTAGATGAAATGCAGTATGCAAATGCAATCCTTTTACATAAGCTTCCAGTTTTACAAGTCTTTGGTCTTCAATATCTTTGATCATCATCTCCACCATCTTAAAAATTATCCTCCCACTAAGTCCAATATTTACATTTAGATATCCATGACAAATAAGGATACATTTTAAAGGGGTGGGAACGGGCCATAAACCACTTTGATATGAATTCAACAATATTACAACAATGAATTGTAAAACCTAGCATACACGTAACACATTGGGCATGACTCTCGATCATCCCAAACATTATATATTCAATCTAATTCAATTAATTGACATAAATAAAATAATCAAATAAAATTTGATTTTATCCAATAAAATCATATTTTAAATATAAAATCATATTTTAAAAATAAAATCTTACTTTGTTATTTTAATTGCATTAATTTTGGGCTTAAAACAATTTTAGGTTAAATATCTTAAAATTTTCAAAAATTAATTTTGGTCCAACCAAAAAGCCCAATAGCAAGTATAGGCCCAAAAAATCCCTCGGGGCCCCAGGACAGGCCCGAAAAAACCCTATAATTCAAAATCCGCAGCCGCATCTCCGCCCTGGCACCGCCAGACGGGCGGTGCCCCGCCGCCCGCATGCGTGCCGCACCCGTGTTGCATGTCGTGCGCGTCCCTGTGCACAACGTGTGCGCACCGGGGGCAACCACCTACGCGACCAGCTGGAGCAGGAGGGGCGGCGGGTGCATGCACAAGCATGCGCAACGTGTGCGCACAGCGCGTGCCCACCTACGCGATTCGTGCGTGGCAGTTGTGCGCGCGGGATGTGCGACGGGCGCGCATCGTGCCGCATGATGTGCGCACGGTGGCAGGCGGTGGCGCGTGGACGGCGAGCGACGTCGTGCTGCCGGAATTTTCTCCTTTATGAAAAATGAGATTTTTGATGCAATTCAGGCAGAACAGTGTATTGACAGCTCCGAGCCAAGGCTCTGATACCACTGTTGGCGTAGCGGCGGATCCGGATCCCGCTCCCGGGGCGCAGCGGAATAATTTGAAAATTTGGAGCCCGGGAACGGTCAATACACCTAAACAATAATCTAAACATGCATAGTATGTTAGAAAGTTACCTTGCTGGCGTCTAGACGTCTGGCTCCGACCAGTTGTTGTGGATCCGGATCCGCCCCCCGGTCAGGCAGCGGAAGAACAAAAACAGAGAACCGGGAGGCGATCAATACGAAAAAGTAATCAACATTCTACGACATTCATAGGATGTTTAGCGTGTTACCTCGCTGGCACTTGTGCCTGGCTCCAACCGGTGTTTCAAGAACCCGGCTCTTCTCGGTAGATTGTGGTAGTTACGCCAATCCGGTCCACGACTAGATCCGAGACTCCTTCGTCAGACTGCACTAGAAGTCCTGACGAGATCAGCACAAACGGATTCTCCTCGAAAAACTAGGCCGGAACAAATTCCGGCAAAGTTGGCGGCGGCGGCGGGCGGCGCACGGCGGCGGCGTGTTTGAGGTGGAGGAGGCGACGGCTTTTGCTTAGGGTTAAAGTTAGGAGTTTGCAACAAGTGTGAAGTGTGATTATGAAGTCTAATAAGTCTAATTAAATAGACTTAACAATGGACTTGGGCCGGTCCAACGGGCCCGGGTCCAAATGACGATATCTATCGCTGCGACTTCATCGTAACTCCGATCGCCGATCAGATCGGACCGATCGACTCAGTTTCCAAAACTGAATGTTATGATGTGAAAAACAATTTTTCAGATCATCAAACCCCAAATAGCAAAATGACCGTTTTGCCCCTCAACAGAGTCAAATCCCGGTTTTACCCCTGTTGACTTTTAGGAAGTCGCACTTCCCAAACTCCTCTTCTCGTGCTCAACACATTGAGCTGGGTATCCGTGTGGGAATCTCGAATCTAGTACTTGTGTGACCCTCAATAGTTCAGGGATACAGCTAGCCGTGGGCCCACAACCATTGTGGCTCCGGAATCACAATTACGGACCTGCCCAACGGATCATGGTAAAGCGTCTAGCAACATCGCCCCATGATCCCCTAGGTATCACTGATAGTGCCTGCAAGAACCAGTCGGTCGTGGTTAGCGTACAGTACGGTCCTTTCAATCCATATATCCCGATCAGATCAACGACCATTGGTAAATCGAGAGTCGCTAGAGATCCGATAGCTATGCATACATCTTGGAGATCGAATAGTGACATCGCGAGTGTAACTAGGCAAACACATTTACCTAAAACACTTCTAGTACTCTGGCCAGAGATTTGAACACTATTATCCCCTCAGATAGCATAGGATATCCACGCATGTCTACGAGCGGTGAATCCTCGACAACGATGCATCGACTCTTACATGCATCGGGGTCTCACCCAATCCCGACGCCTGGTGACCCCAAGTGAGTCGGAAAACGGGTCAAAGTGAGACGCCTATCATGTAGAGTCTCAATGACGTTTCGAGTCGTGAGGACGTAATCAGTACGATAGCCGTCATACCCACTATCACATCTAACATACGCTTTAGTGTATTCTAGGTCTTTACTCAACACAATTGTAAATCATTACACACATAATGAAAGTAAAGAATGCCATATATAGAAAATACGAATATCATATATAAAGATCGTTTGTACAAGAGTCAACAAAACCCACACGCCACAAGTTGGCTAGTTGGGCATCTACTCTAACACCAGTTCCACGAGAGAATTGGCACTTCAACGATTGAACGGCTGGATCGACGCCTAATCCGATCCACGACCAGAATCTTAACTCCTTCGGCGGTTTGCACTAGAAAACCGATGAAAATGTCACGGACAGAATCTCCTCGCGGAGATGGTCGGAACAAATTCCGGCGGCGACGGCGGGGACGATGGCGAGGGAAGAAGGGAGAAGGGAGGAGTTTGCTGAATAGCTTTTGGTGTTTTTCTTTCTCACTCTTGAAAGTGTCTCTTCATTGTCATATTTATAGATTGAGGGATAGAGTTTGTTTTGAACAAAACAGTGAACATTCGGTTCAAGTCGAACTGTGAACATTCGGTTCAAGTCGAACTGTGAACATTCGGTTCATGTCGTACTGTGAACATTCGTTTCGACTCCCTTGATTTTGGTCCCATCATAATCTCAATCGATGATCAGATATCACCGATGTGCTCAGTTTACAAAACTGATCATTATGATGCAAAATCAAATTTTCGGACATCCTACTATACTCAACAAATTGAGCTAATATCCGTACAGGAATTGAGAAACCAGTTCTTGTGTAATTCTCAATGGTTCAGGGATACAACTAGCCATGTGCTCACAACATTTGTGACTCCGAAAACACATTTTCTGACTTACCCATCGGATCATGGTAAAGCGTCTAGCAACATCGCCCCATGATCGCCTAGGTATCACTGATAGTGCCTGCAAGAACCAGTCGGTCATGGTTAGCGTATAGTACAATCCTTTCAACTAAAATATCCCGATCAGATCAACGATCATTGGTAAATCGAGAGTCGCTAGAGATCCAATAACCATGCATACATCTTGGAGACAAATAGTGACATCACATGTGTTACTTGGTAAATCCATTTACCTAAAAGACATCTAGTACTCTGGCCAGAGATTTGTCACACTATTATCTCCTCAGATATCATAGGATATCCATGCACAAGGACGAGCGGTGAATCCTCGATAACGAAGTATCGACTCCTACATGCATCGGGACCTCATCCAATCCCGCCACCTGATGACCCCAGCTGAGTCGGTAAATGGGTCAAAGTGAGGCACATATCATGTAGAGTCTCAATGATGTTTCTAGTAATAAGGACTAATCTGTACAACCAAGACCTCGGACTTAATCCACTCGAAAAATGATAACCACTTGGAAAGTCCGAACGAGGGTAGTTCGATAGAATACCACGTCACTATCCATCTGCATGTTCAGAACATCACTATGTTCCCTACCAATGAAACGTGGTACTTTATATCATAGATGCTAGTCTCAAGATCGAGCGGCCCTTATCCTCTTTTGGATGGTCCAATCGACTAGGAACATGTTTAGAATACACAGTGACTATTAGATGTATTTAATGATAGCCATCAAATACACTATCCCATCTATCATACACTATAGCGCATTCAAGATCTTTATCGTAATCATAATAATGAAGAAAAATAATGCCATAAAAGAATGTGAATTTCATAAATAAAGATCATTTTACATAGAGTCTACAAGAACCCACAAGCCACAAGTTGGCTAGTTGGGCACCTACTCTAACATTGGCGGACACCACTGCACCCGGTTCCAACTCGATCCTATGATCAACAGCATGCCTAGGAGGCAAAGTATTGGGCAATTCCGCGTATATAATATCACGGAAGTGCTCAAGAGGACCCGCAACTGCATCAGGCACTTCCTGGTACACATCCGCCTTGATCTCAACCATGGCAGCAAGGTATGTAACAACACCATGCCTCAGACCTTCTCGATCTGCATAGCCGAGACCAGAACCAGCTTTCTTTCCGGAGGCTCTAACCACATCATAGAATCCTTTCACGAAAGAAGGGTTGTTGACATCCGCAATCAGCAACCCACCCAAGTGTGGCATCACAGCAACTTGAGCAGCAACCAAAAATTCGTTACCAAGAATGACATCAAAATCATCAAGGGGGACAAACATCAACCCACACTGTCCGGACCAACTGCCTACCCTCAACTCGACATTGGTCACACCGGTGATGTGTTTTGATTCTGAATTAACTGTTTTTATCTGGCTTGAATGTTGGGTCAATTTCAAACCCAACTTTGCAATCTCCCTTTCTGCAACAAAGTTATGAGTGGCACTCGTGTCCACCATGGCCAACACCTCTTGACCATTGATGAAGGCCTTCACATACATCAGGCCTTTGGATTGAGGACTTTGCTCCGCATGTAAGGCACCCAACCATTGTAAAGGATTCACTAGTGAGGGCCCTTCATCATTCTTCTTGTGTTCTTCCTCGGCAACCAAAGCAGAAAGCTTCCCTTTCTTCGGACAGTCTCGAATCCGATGATCCCCATTGCATATAAAGCAGCCACGCTTTGTCTTGTCAAAGACAAAACTTCCTTGGTCTCCTTAATGATGCTTGCTCCACCATCTTTCTTGTTTTTCTTTTTGTATTTGTCTGTCTTGACAAATTTGGCCTTTCCCTTGTCCCTACCATCGTTGTTCTTCGGGACAGCATCATTAGAACCAATGGCTTTAAAGTCCACCAACCCATCGGCAGCAGCAATGGCGGATGGCAGATCCTTGACACCTTGTCTCCGCAATTCGGCTTGGGCCCAGGCTACAATTACGCAAGGAAGTTGAAGAGTTTGTCTTCCTCAGACATACCGCACATCCAACATCAATGAACTGAATTCCTTCACATAGTCACGAGTAGTTCCTGAATGCTTCAAATTTCGAAGGGACTCCCTAGCAAGCCACAAAGTATTGCTAGGCAGGAACTCATTTAATACACGCTTCAGGGCCTCCCATGTCTCAATCTTTTCACGGTTCGCACTGGCATCATCAGATAGACGTGCCCTCCATCATAACTTAGCATCCTCAGCCAGATACATGCTGGTTATGGAGACTTTCTCCTCGCTAGGCACCCTCGTTGCCTTGAAATATGTCTCCATTTCCCAAAGGAAGTTCTCAAGTTCCTTTGTAGAACGTTTACCAACAAATGGCTTTGGTTCGGGCACTTTAAACTTGGTTGAAGGAGGAGGAACATTCCCTGTTGTACCAGCACCAACAGCCTTCTTCATCACTTGTATCTCCACATCGAATCTGTCCAACCTAGACTCGATTTCTTCTCCCAAAGAGACCATATTGCCTTCCAAAAAATGAGAGATATCAGCAGCGGAACCCACGTTACTTTCAACAGAATGCAACAAGCCCCCCCCTCAAATTGTTGGAATATCGTTTCTGATGGGCGTCCCGAGGGCACGCCAAGAAATCCTTCCACCCGGCACATCCGAGTTTCCAGTTCGAGAATTTGATCCCGAACAGAATTGGTATTCGTTGACGAACTACTTGCCTCATCAGCCATGATTAGGAAGTCTTGCAGGTTCGAAGACAGCAACAAAACCGTGCTCTGATACCAACTGTCACAAAGGAAGCCAAGGTTTGCACACAAAGAAGGCTCACACACTCGTGTATGCCCCTTGTGCAACTCAATGAATGCAAATATACAAAATACAAGGAACAATGCATGTAACTGCAAGTAACTGCCGCCAGGTGTCGCAACAAGGCTTCTCCACGCGTCCAGCATGCTTCAGACCAGCCAACATCTGTCCCAACTGCCCAAAACGTCTGAAAACAGCCTTCAATCGCTTTGTCTTGTCCAACACATCGGCCAGAGCATTGCCCATGCATGCAGCAACCAAGTTCAAGCACTTCCAGCACCATGCCTTGAACTTCCTGCACTTGTTCCAATACATCCAGTCAAATGTGCCATGTCTTTGATGCATACTGCCCAACCGGTTGTGCCTAAGTTATCCCACATAACTTAGTGCTAGGCACCAGCACTTCATGATGCGCCGCGCTCGCACCATGAACTAGTCCTGCTCCGCACACAGAACCAGCACCATCACATTCCAGCCTTGGGGAAGATCCTGCCCACATGAACTAGTTCATTCGCCCAATGAACTAGTCCTGTTCGACCATCAGGCTTGAGGGTCTAACAGTTATCCTGTACGAAAGAGGAAATAGAAAATGAATAAATATAGTTATAACTTGATTGTTCGTTTATACATTACGTGTCTTTTAGGTTCAATGAATATGATATAGTATCACATGATACTTATAATTATGTTATTTTAAAAGGTTTGAGTTGAATATAGAATAATGTTTAATAGAGTAACATATTTGGTTTGATTATTTAAATTTGGGATAAAATAAATTTATTTTCAATCTTTAGGAAATATAATAAATATAATAAAGAGAAGAATATGAAGGAAAACATTGTAATTTAAATGATTTGATTGATGTTAGATAAATAACTAAAACTTTGATTAATAAAAAATAAAATATTTAGTTATTTGACTGATACGAAATAAATAATATTTTGATCGCAAATAAGATGGGATGAGATTAATAATCCTATACTCCATCCCAAATGGAGCCTGCATATATAGAGGTAGTTGTTATAAATTACCTCGTTACCAAAATAAAATTAAATGTGTGTATCGTAAGATATGATCGGAATTAAGTGTACATGTGGAAAAAGAACTATAAAATGGGTTGTCATATATATTTATATGGCCAGTATGAAACTCGAGGCACGTGAGATGAGCTGGAGGGTTTCTGGTGCCTGGGTCAAAGGGGAGACAGTGAACTCCAAGTGGCACCATGTGCGTTTCACACAATTTTAGGCAAACATATTTTAGGTCTTTATATGATTATGATTGTTTTCATCCATCAAAATATTTTATATTGGGTTTTCATATGGCTCATTAATATTTGTTTGCAAATTACCCTTTTGCTTCATTCATATATCACATGTTAACTTATCCATTAGTATGATGATGTCTATAATCATATACACGAACCGATGTAAGATGATGTTATTATAATAACTCTTGTTTCTAATAACAGCGTTCTCGTCACCACTTAATTCCTCGATTCACCGGTGCGAAGAATCATGAGGTGACTTCATTAGCTTTTATATATCTAGGAAACAAGAAGTTTTATCTCGCGTATATAGTATTTTATCCTCTAAAACGCTTATTATGTGTCTGCTTGTATCCATCTCTAAAGCCCTTTTCCTTTTTTTTTTTGCCTTAATCGCCATTTTGTCATGCCTCGAGTCCCTACATTTGTGCACAATAAGTTCCACTAGCATCTTATAAATTAATTGAAATACTCATCACAAAACTAATGTAATGCGTGACTGAAATATTTCAGTTTCTTTTTTAAGCAAACATATTTTTGGGGTAATGGTATAGCAGATAACAATCTTTTGCCACTTGAAGCACCCATGCACAATGCTTAAGCCCATACTGCATATATAATGGGAGGTAGACCCTAAATTTTATTGCGTTAAAAAATTAACTTTTTATGATAATCTATATAAACTTGAAAATTCATCTTTAAAATTTACTGTATTTTTATCTCTATTGGCGTAGATTCGGTGGCTCCTCCTCAAACGTTGATGGAAACGGAAGCCAGTGCCGCTACTTTGACGACCTCGACTGCTTAAGATTTGACCGCTTTATTCACCCATGCAAACAGTGCCAATTGTACAATCTTTCGCAATTAATCCATTTTTAATTTATTTTTCCCATTCCTTGAAAGAATATTTATGCAACCATTCAATTTATTTTCTCCTTTATGAGAATCAACTCTCGCGCAAAATTTGTGTTTATTTTAAATTTAAACAAAAAATTTCAAGTATTGCTCAATCAATGCTTATTAGTTGTAACGGACCAAAATAATTTGCTAAAAATTGACATGCATGGACAATGTGCAAAAAATTATTGTGGTATTCTTCCTTACCAATTTTAACTTTATAAGATTTTAGGACAAATCACCTGTTCGTATCTTTTGATTTAATTGTTTTAGAACTCCAATGAGACAGGGCTATCAACTAGCTCCACCACCTTTTGCGTTTTATTTTCCTGTGTGGACTGGTTTGAGTTTGCCAAAGCCTCTAGTAGTTCAATGGTGACAAATATTTTCCAATACTCGAGAACAGACACATGGGAGCCCACAGTTAAGCTAATAATAGAGGCAATGGTAGAATTATGGTGTTTTAACTTTTCGGAGTCCAAACGGTCGGAAATTTTGATGTAGAAGAATATTTGCTTATATATGAGCTATGTAATTAACCATAGTGCTCACATATCTTCCATTATCTCGTCGACTTCATGGCCGTGAGATATTTCATACATCAAATTTTTCTGGAATATTCTATATCATAAATCTGTCAAGTCAACACACTCATGAAAAGTACAAATATTTTCTCGTAATTGATTTCGAGTATTTTGTGAAACTTTGCTAAATCTGCTCATATAGTCAAATATGATTATTCATTGTTGACAGCATCTAGAAAATATAGCTCTTGACACTTTATAATTGCATAATTTCGAAACCATACTTAGAACAATGAAGTGTCAATAATCATATCATTTCGATCACAAATATAAGATAAGAAAGTCATTTGTTGAATCTCATATGTGACTATACTTGTTATTCTTCATGAAAACACGGTCCAAATTGGATTTATTGAATCAATTGATTGATCACGCTTATAGCGTCTTTTCACATTTACTTGCAAGTAATATAAGGTCCTGCAGGACATCGCTTTATTTTAGAACGACCAACCTCCATTATTTGTGATCTTTGAATGCTCACAATTTTTTTATTTTAAGGGGTATTCGTCGCTTCAGACAAACTGTATATATTTTTCAACTTGCACATCAATGCAACTAAATATTATTAGCAATATTATACACAAGATCAAAAATTGTAATTTTAAGAATCACACTATGGACTTCTTGTTCACATTATAATATTTGAGATCGAATAAATATATTCTCATAAATTCCTTTTTAGCTTCTATTTTCCTCCCCTCAATGTTGGAAATATTATTACAAAGGAGAAACTGCATCATAAAATCTCCTTGATTAGAATATCCAAACTATTTCCAACATTACATTCTCTTCAAAGAGATTCATTGTAATGCGTTTGTTGCACAATCCAGTCAAAATTCAATAATATGATATAGTTCATCATAATCAACTTAGCCAAAATAAAAATATTCATGAAGTGATATGCATATCATTTATTTTAATCAAGTTTGTCTTGATAACATATTTTGGAAATTTATCTCAATACATATTCCGCAAACAACAAGTTGCATTCGTGGGCCGACATTTATCATCACTTATTCATTCCTGATAATATGAGAATTTCTGCCAATTTGAGCTTGTGATAGTGCTATAAAATTTGATAAGCCATTATAAAACTTTATTAAATATTCTGGATCTTTGATTCATATATTCAAATTTATCGATCCAGTAGCTTTTCGCTTTCACATTCATATCTTTGTACGCTCAATAGTTATTCAACTATTTGTATAGTTTTGATGCTCAATATAATCCATTATGCCAAACTATGAATTCATTTGTATCTGTGTTACTTTTATTGTTACAAAATATTGTTTCGTAGTGCCAATAACCTTTTTATTTATTATCCCTCTTTTTTCTTAAGGGGGATTGATATCGACTCTTTTAGAGTACTGTAGCTCTTTTAGAGCAATTGATTTGTACCAACGCATTTTATCAAATCAATATTTCGTTGGATTCAAAATCCATATATGTCAACTTTTATCACTATTTATCATTTCAAGCACATAACATTCTTCTATCATCAATCATTCGATCTTCTAGATTTTTAAAACATTTCATCAGCTTATGATGAAAGTATAAATTGGGTAGACATCAATTGTCACCACACTTTTGTCGTGCTTGATAAAATCATTAAAATCATGAATGTACTCAAGATACGATTTTTTCAGATAGTGATATGAGAGGTATCGTACATTTAGTACAATATCTGATATGATACATATCTCGATATTTTGTGCCAAATTTTTAGCTCATATCCCACTCGGGGACTATATTATTCTTTTTTGAAAGAATAATTAACAACAGTAATCAACTGTGTTTATTGACATTATATTATCAAATTCTCTTCATAGAATGAATTACATTAATTGGATTCTGATGCCCCCATGACCACCTCGGGATCCGAGGACCGAGCAGCTCACCTAAAGTCCCGACATGCGCTATCAAGATCGGGGGTCAGCCGAGGAGTTCGTATGAAGACCTCAGGAGATGGATCGAGGACTCCTTGCTTAGTCCGGGAATATCTGTAACGCCCAGAAATCCTAGTTACGTTAAATTGAGCGCATGACTAGGGGAAAAACTTTATCCGGGAATATCTGTAACGCCCAGAAATCCTAGTTACGTTAAATTGAGCGCATGACTAGGGGAAAAACTTTATGTTAGCATGATTACATGTCATTTTATGTGATTATATGATGATTTTATGCCTTACTTTGTGCATGTCATTTTACGGTACTGTTTGAGTTCCGGTAAGCGGGGACGAGACCGGAGACCACCAAATTGAAAATATTTTAAATGTTTTAGCCATTAGACATATTTTAAAGCAAAATTTATTATTTTATACACCATTTCCAAAAATAAATGAGGTTTTATGCACAGTTATCGAGGGGGACCCGTTTTTCGTCTATACGGGCTATTTTTATGAATTTCACTACACTTTTAAATTGGAAAGACCTTATATTACGAAAATTAGATACTTGTAGTCTGCACTTTAAGTATTTTTAAGCATTTTTAATTAGAGGAGGGTTAGTTTTGGGATTAATCCTTTTATTTTTAATTAAAACAAGTTGGAGGGATCTTTTTGTACACTTCTCATTCACTCACCTCCCCTTAATTCGAAAATTTACCTATCTCTCACCTCCATCAGCCGACTTCAGCCCTCCCTCCCCCATAGGTGGTCGAAATTTTCAGATTTTTGGTTGAAATTCAAAGGTGTTTTGTCTAATCCATTGTCCTCCGCTCCGGTAATGCGTATCTCTACTCCTTTCTTCGATCAAGGCATGTTGTATTCTTCTTTTCTCACCATTTAGATCATAATATACTGTTTTATAAAGGTTTGGCATGATTTATATGTGAATTGTTTAGATCTATCATTTGTTGTTTGAGATCCATGCATACATCACAATTTTGATACGTTTTCGTTTCGTTTCTTGTTCTAACTCGGTTTTGGTTGGTTCAAGGACTTGGGGATCCGTTCATGGAAGACTTGGGGTGGTCCTAGGCTTAGGAGAGGGTGGCTTGACCCCTTGGTCGAGCCAAAGGCGTCGATCATAGGTTGGAATGATGGCCGTGTGCATGGTGTGAGCCGTGCGCATGTCGCCTCTTGTGAGTTGGTTCAGCCATGGTTTGAGCCGTGGCTTGGACCATGGTTGGGGCTGGACCTGAGGAAGGTTCTGTCGGAGTGGCTCCGGCCAAGGGTGGCCGTAGGTGGAGGGCCGAAGGGCGCAAGCTGCGGGTCGCGTGTAGGCGGCGGCGGCGACGACTAGGGTGATTGGAGATGGGCTTGGGCCGGTTATTGGGCCGATGGGTCGGTTCAATCGGCCGGGTCGAGTTGGTCGAGTGTCGAGTCAAATATTTTAAGTCCGGTCCGAGTTATTTTATTTATGGACCGGATGGTTTTATTTTAAAGTCCAAGTCATTTTATCGAGTCAAGTCAAATATTTTTAAGTCAAAATTATTCTTGGTCAAAATGATTTTTGGGTCAATGATTTTAAGTCAAATTTATTTTAAATTGTTACTTTTTAAGTAATTTGGATTTTAAGTCAAATTGTTAGATTTTGGGCCGTTATTTTAAATGAGTTTTAAGCCTGTTTTGACGGTGTTGGGCCGAGTCTTTCAAATGATTTTAAAGAGATGATTCTTTGTTGTTGGGTCCAAGTTTTGAGTTGGGCTTTAGCATTATTTTAAGTTTAGTTGAGACTTTGGGCTTAGAGTTAGTGGGTCCAGTCGCTTGAACCAGTCCTTGACCGGGTCCGAGTAAATGTATAGGCCCATGAATATATATTTAATTATATACGTAGTATGCTATGTATTTGAGTATGAAATGTTTAAAGGTCCAAGTCATTTTATCGAGTCAAGTCAAATATTTTTAAGTCAAAATTATTCTTGGTCAAAATGATTTTTGGGTCAATGATTTTAAGTCAAAAGTTATTTTAAATTGTTAAATTTTTAAGTAATTTGGATTTTAAGTCAAATTGTTAGATTTTGGGCCGTTATTTTAAATGAGTTTTAAGCCTGTTTTGACGGTGTTGGGCCGAGTCTTTCAAATGATTTTAAAGAGATGATTCTTTGTTGTTGGGCCAAGTTTGAGTTGGGCTTAGCATTATTTTAAGTTTAGTTGAGACTTTGGGCTTAGAGTTAGTGGGCCAGTCGCTTGAACCAGTCCTTGACCGGGCCGAGTAAATGTATAGGCCCATGAATATATATTTAATTATATACGTAGTATGCTATGTATTTGAGTATGAAATGTTTAAAGGAAATTAAATATATATTGATGGGCCAAGCTTTTTAAATTTGCATGATTTTTATGAAATGCATGCATCATGAAAGTTTGTGAAATGTTAAGGCATGAAGGAAAATATTTTGAGGGATTGAAGTGATGTGGGGCAAAATTTAATGATGGGAGTTAGCCGGGTATCTGGGCCCAGGGATCCCCTGTTTTAATGTATGAGCTTATGGATCCATGTGTGACATCATGATGAAGTGGCAGCACATAGGTGTGATATATACGGATCCCGAGGTAAGGTCGGGTGAACCACACCGCCGCGTACGTTGGTTTATAGATTGATCAATCGATTATGGCTCATACTTCATGGATACGACTCGCATGTTCTTTTAAGTTATGTTATTCTTATGCCATGCCTTAATATATATATGTTATACGATGAAGTTATGTACGATCGCATTATGACTCATTGTTTTAAGATCTTTCACGCACGCATGTCATGAAATTATGTTCCTTTACGTATGTGCCTGCATGTGGTTTTATTATATGCACTTTGTTATTATCGGATAGAGCGTGTGGGCCTTTAGGCTCACTAGGTTTAAATGGTGCAGGTGAGCATGATGCTGATTTTATTCCGATCGACGGTGAGGACCTCTGATGCTCCGCTGCGGCTGTTACCCCGTGACCACTCAGTTATTTTATTCCATTGCTTTTAAACATGTTCAGTTTTCCGCAACAGTTTTAAATACTCTGATTTTTATGTTAGCTTGCGCGATGTGGATTGGGGATACTTTGCAGTTAGTTTTAAACGGATGTTGAGATGATATTTTTAAATGCTTTAAGTTATGGTTTTATTTATAGCTTTTATTAAATGTTTATTCCACATCTGCCTTTCAAAAAAAAAAAAATTTAGAGGTTTAGTGCGTTTGAACATGGTATCAGAGCGGTGGTTCTGGTGGGGTACTAGCCTGCTGCGTGGAGCTCGGAAGTCGCATTGCCAGTCTGTGTGTTTTAGGCTTTTATGATTTATGTTTATGTTTGCATGCTGCATGTTTATCTTTGCCTTAGTTTTACCTTAGATTTTAAGGGTTAGACGCCTAGTCATGCACTTAAATTTACGCATAGGGGTTTTGGTTTCCAGTATGCCTCCCCGACGTGTTAGAGAGCAGCAGCAGGATGACGACACGCCTCCTCCTCCTCCACCACCACAGTTGACGCCTTATGAGAGGGCTAGCGTGTACATGCTAGCCGGGATTACCAGATTGCTAAAGAGACAGTCGGAGCGACCCGAAAAGTCGCACGAGGAGAACGTCGCAGAGAGGTTCCGCAAGCAGGGACCTAAAGAATTTTATGGCACCATAGATCCGCTCGTTTCTGAGGAGTGGATCCAATCACTGGAGACCATTTTTGCCTACATGGGTCTCCCAGACGCTGATAAGGTCAGATGTGCTATCTTCATGATGAAAGGAGACGCAGTTCTTTGGTGGGAGAGCGCAGTGGTTGGCTTAGTACTGGAGAGCCTGTCGTGGGAGAGATTCAATGCGGTATTCTATGAGAAGTATTTCACTGCAGACGCCCGGAGCCAGTTGATTCGGGAGTTCATGAGTCTCCGCCAGGGGGACAGGTCGGTTGCTGAGTATGTGAGACTTTTTGAGCGGGGGTGTCACTTTGTGCCCTCGATATCGCTTGTGGAGAGCAAGAAATTGAGGCAGTTCACTGATGGACTGCGACCAGACATCCACCACGATGTCAACATGGCGGACGTGACTACCTATATGGCCGTAGTGAACAGGTCTTACCGGTCCGAGAGGGGTCGGAAGGACATGAGGGAGGACTATCAGAGGAAGAGGCAGATACAGCCGCCCGTCAGGGGCCAGTCTTTGCATCCACCAGCGAAGAGACCATTTCAGGGGCCTTCTAAAGGCCCAACTCAGCAGGGACAACAGCCACATAGACCTCAGGGCCAGCAGAGGCCACAGCAGCAGGGGGCCAGCGCCCCTAGATCCGGAGGATTCCGATCTGCAAGGAGTGCAATAAGCAGCATTCTGGACCGTGCATGGCGGGATCAGGGAAGTGCTTTCATTGTAAGGAATCGGGACACATTTCCAGAGATTGCCCTAATAAGAGACAGACCACGGTTTGTGTCTTCGTGATGCAGGTAGGGGAGGCAGATCCGGATACTACTTTGCTCACGGGTATTCCTCTTTAGGATTTCCGCCATTTCTATGATTTTTGAGGTTAGTGTTTGCTGTAGACAGATTGCATGCTGAGTAGAACACTGCTAGGAGATTCATGCCTTAGACTGGTTGAACTTAGTGGAACTGTATGCCTTCTAGGTTTTCTATGTGATCATGGACCGTAGGGCTAGCTAACCTAGAACATGTGTTAGGCATATGAAATACTTGTTGAGACCTAGTTTAATTGTAAACGCGTGCCTGTGTAATGTTTCCGTTTCAGGCGAGATTCGTGTGCTTGGTGTCACCACCCTTGCATTATTAGACTCAGGGGCGACCCACTCGTTTATTTTGAGTGCGTTCACGTAGAGGATGTGTATTACACCGGAGAGCTTGGGTATGGCTCTCGCAGTGACGGTCCCGTCAGGGGAGGAACTGACGACGACCAGAGTGGTTCTGGGATTGACGATGATGTTCCAGGATCATGCAGTCCAAGCAGATTTAGTTGTGTTGCCGATGTCAGGATTCGATCTCATCCTAGGCATGGATTGGTTGACGGAGTTTGGAGCGGTGATTGACTTCCAGCGGAGGTCAGTTACGATCAAGCCACCAGGGCAAGAGGCTTTTGTTTTTGAGGCGACGAGGAGACAGCGGAAGCCCAGATTCATATCTTTCTTACAGGCCAGGAAGCTAGTTGAGCACGGATGTCAGGCGTTCTTGGCCAGTGTTACTGCTTCAGGAGATTCAGCAGGCCCTTCGTTGTCTGATGTGGAGGTAGTCAGGGACTTCGCATATGTTTTCCCCGATGATGTCGCAGGAGTTCCACCAGAGAGAGATGTGGAGTTTTCTATTGAGATGATGCCAGGTACAGTGCCTATCTCTAAGGCACGAGCACGGATGTCAGGCGTTCTTGGCCAGTGTTACTGCTTCAGGAGAGTTCAGCAGGCCCTTCGTTGTCTGATGTGGAGGTAGTCAGGGACTTCGCATATGTTTTCCCCGATGATGTCGCAGGAGTTCCACCAGAGAGAGATGTGGAGTTTTCTATTGAGATGATGCCAGGTACAGTGCCTATCTCTAAGGCACCGTATCGTTTATCTCCTACCGAGATGAAGGAGTTGAAGGAACAGATTCAGGAGTTGCTTGACAAGGGGTTCATTCGCCCTAGTTTTTCTCCATGGGGCATGCCAGTTCTGTTTGTGAAGAAGAAGGATGGTAGCATGAGGTTGTGTATTGACTACCGGGAGTTGAACAGAGTTACCGTGAAGAACAGATATCCAATCCCGAGGATAGAGGACTTATTTGATCAGTTACAGGGAGCTACGGTCTTCTCGAAGATCGACTTGAGATCTGGCTACCATCAGCCGAGAGTTAGAGAGGAGGACGTGTCCAAGACTGCTTTTCGAACACGCTACGACCACTACGAGTTCTTGGTGATGCCGTTTGGTCTGACGAACGCCCCAACGATTTTCATGGATCTGATAAACAGGGTATTCAGGCATTATCTAGGCCAGTTCATCATTGTGTTCATTGATGATATTCTGATTTATTCGAGGAGCTTTGAGGAGCATAGGCAGCACTTGCAGACGGCTTTGCAGACTTTGAGGGAGCACAAGTTATACGCCAAGTTCAGCAAGTGCAAGTTTTGGCTGGAGCAGGTGGCTTTATTAGGGCATATTGTGTCGAGAGATGTGATTTCTGTTGACCCATCAAAAGTGGAGGCAGTGCAGAACTGGGGGATTCCGAAGAATGCAGCGGAGATTCGGATTTTTTTGGGCTTGGCAGGTTATTATCGCAAATTCATCAAGGGCTTCTCCTCTATTTTAGTACCCTTGACAGCCTTGACCAAGAAGAATGCGAAGTATGTGTGGAGTACCGACTGTCAGAGGAGCTTTGATCAGCTGAATGAGGCCCTTACTTCAGCACCAGTATTAGCTATGCCAATGGACCACGAGGAGTTTGTGGTTTACACAGATGCTTCTCTGAGGGTGTTAGGTGCAGTTCTGATGCAGGGAGGTAAGGTTATTGCGTATGCATCAAGACAGCTGAAGAGTTATGAGCAGAACTATCCGACGCACGATCTGGAGCTTGCAGCAGCAGTGTTCGCACTGAAGATTTGGAGACACTATTTATACGGCGAAAAGTGTCAGATATTCAGCGACCACAAGAGTCTCAAGTATTCTTCACCCATAAGGAGCTGAACATGAGGCAACGCAGATGGTTAGAGTTGGTGAAGGATTATGACTGTGACATTAGCTACCATCCGGGTAAGGCTAATGTAGTGGCAGATGCGTTGAGCCGGAAGATTGCAGTGGTGTCTTTATCAGTTGAGAGGCCACTACAGACTGAGATAGAGAGGTTTGGTCTAGAGCTTTATTCAGGAGGCTGTGCACCGAGTTTGGTAGCGCTCACTATTCAGCCGACCCTTCGAGAGCGGATCAGAGAGGGACAGGCCTCCGATGAGCAGTTACAGCAGTGGAGACAACGTGATGAGGACAGAGGACGAGGTCTGTACACTGTTGAGGATGGGATTGCTCGTTTCAGGGGTCGCATGTGGGTACCCAATACTGGTCAGTTGAGAGCCGAGATCTTATCTGAGGCTCATGTACGGTACGTTAGCATATCGCGTAGCATTACCGCCCAGTCTGTCAGCAGCGCATAACGTGTTCCATATTTCGATGTTACGGAAGTACGTCCCGAACCCATCTCATGTGTTGGATTTTGATCCGCTTCAGTTGGCACCAGACTTATCTTTTGAGGAGCGACCAGTTCAGATCTTAGCGCGAGAGGAGCGCATGCTTAGAGCGTGGAGGATTCCGATGGTCAAGGTCAGGTGGCAGAATCACTTGGTAGATGAGGCTACCTGGGAGACCGAGACCGATATGCGGACGCGCTATCCAGAGCTTTTCGATACGTAACTTAATTTCGGGGACGAAATTGCTATAAGGGGGGGAGAGCTGTAACACCCAGAAATCCTAATTACGTTAAATTGAGCGCATGACTAGGGGGGGAAACTTTATGTTAGCATGATTACATGTCATGTTATGTGATTATATGACGATTTTATGCCTTACTTTGTGCATGTCATTTTACGGTACTGTTTGAGTTCCGGTAAGCGGGGACGAGGCCGGAGACGACCAAATTGAAAATATTTTAAATATTTTAGCCCTTAGACATATTTTAAAGCAAAATTTATTATTTATGCACCATTTCCAAAAACAAAATGAGGTTTTATGCACAGTTATCGAGGGGGACCCATTTTTCGCCTATACGGGCTATTTTTATGAATTTCACTACACTTTTAAATTTGAGAGACCTTATATTACGAAAATTAGAGACTTGAAGTCTGAACTTTAAGTATTTTTAAGCATTTTTAATTAGAGGAGAGTTAGTTTTGGGATTAATCCTTTTATTTTTAATTAAAACAAGTTGGAGGGGTCTTTTTGTACACTTCTCATTCACTCACCTCCCCTTAATTCGAAAATTTACCTATCTCTCACCTCCATCAGCCGACTTCAGCCCTCCCTCCCCCATAGGTGGTCGAAATTTTCAGATTTTTGGTTGGAATTCAAAGGTGTTTGGTCTAATCCATTGTCCTCCACTCCGGTAACGCGTATCTCTACTCCCTTCTTCGATCAAGGCATGTTGTATTCTTCTTTTCTCACCATTTAGATCATAATATACTGTTTTATAAAGGCTTGGCATGATTTATATGTGAATTGTTTAGATCTATCATGTGTTGTTTGAGATCCATGCATACATAACAATTTTTATACGTTTTCGTTTCGTTTCTTGTTCTAACTCGGTTTTGGTTGGTTCAAGGACTTGGGGATCCGTTCATGGAAGACTTGGGGTGGTCCTAGGCTTAGGAGAGGGTGGCTCGACCCCTTGGTCGAGCCAAAGGCGTCGATCATAGGTTGGAATGATGGTCGTGTGCATGGTGTGAGCCGTGCACATGTCGCCTCTTGTGAGCCTTCGTGTGAGTTGGTTCAGCCATGGTTTGAGCCATGGCTTGGACCATGGTTGGGGCTGGACCTGAGGAACTGCCGGAGTGGCTCCAGCCAAGGGTGGCCGGAGGTGGAGGGCCGAAGGGCGCAAGCTGCGGGTCTCGTGTAGGGTGCGGCAGCGGCGACTAGGGTGATTGGATATGGGCTTGGGCCAGTTCGGTTGGGCCGATGGGTCGGTTCAATCGGGGCCAGGTCGAGTTGGTCGAGTGTCGAGTCAAATATTTTAAGCCGGTCCGAGTTAATGATAGTCCCAAAACGCAATCAACGTGGTTCAAAAAAAACGTTGCAAGAGTTCAG
>KQ987416.1:172657-195381 GCA_001598015.1 Dorcoceras hygrometricum
GGGTTCACTTCATTTTAAAACTCATACTTCCTTCGAAATTCGTTTTACTGAGCATCCAGCTGAGACATAGGAAATCAGCAGTTGGGGTAAATTCAGTTGTTGGGAAGAAGACCAGCTGATGTGAACAGTAGATCAGTCGATGGGTACATATCGGTGGTCAACACAATTAATTTGGGTCAACAGAGTAACAGTAGATCAACCAGTCGTTGGTTCAAGAACAACCAGTCGTTGGGTAAAGGGCAATCAGCAGATGAAAGAAAACCAGCCGATGTATGTAAATTGGTAGTGAAATACTTAAGGGAAAGAAATCAGTCGCAAGCAACAGTGACCAGTCGCAACATCACAACCAATCGCAACATAGCAACCAGTCGCAACATAGCAACCAGTCGTAACATCGCAACCAGTCGCAACATCGTAACATCGCAACCAGTCGCAACATAGCAACCAGTCGTAACATCACAACCAGTCGCAACATCGCAACCAGTCGCTGGTTATGAAATACAATAGGAACAGTAAACCAGCTGATGATTATGAAATACAATAGCGTCACGAACAACATCCACAATATCAGAATTCATCTATCAAACCAGACTTAGTTCTGGTTCGACTAGCACTTCCAACTTCGTGGAGTCAAATTCGAACGCTATCATTCACCAGAGAAAAGAAGAACATCATAATCTCTATGAGTTGAAAATCTGAAATGCTCAGCGTTTTAAAATCAACATCAACTTCATAAAATACATTTGAGTTCCAAACATAAACCACTGTGAACCCGAACATTAAACATACGCTATAATATCAACCAAAACATGAGCAAAGGCTGATATTAACATAGCTTAAGCAAGAATCACGAAATGAAGCGAGAACAATACATAAGCTTTCATGGCGTAGCAAGAATCAAATTTACTTGCCTCAATAAGAAGGAATCACGAGATACAGCAGATCACGAACAGAGAGTCTTCCCAAGCGCAACGATGAGCTTCCTATTTTCTTTGATGCAAAAATGGATATTTTCTTGCAAAGGAATTAACTTATAGTCCATGTACCATAGGCATGGGAGTCTGATTTGTGACAGGGGAAAAACACTCAAGTAGGCATGGTAAACCAGGCGTACTTCAGAAAATTGTACTTAAAATTCCCTGTCACTGTTTTGATTTTCAAATGTACTACACAAAATCTGAAATTTAACCATTCTCCCATCCAAAACCATTTTGTTTGTAAAGTTTGAAAATAGCTTGGCTACGCTCGGGTGACAACTGATCGAGCCTCTGTACCTTATGAAATCTAAGAAGTAAGAAATCAGTTACTTAGGCAATTAAAAAAATACTGAAATCTGAAATTAGAAATGGATCCTCAATATATAAGGATTAGAATTTGTGGTCTTATGGATTTTGGGGCACTACAACTCTACCCACCTTATAAAAATTTCATCCTCGAAATTTACTTACCGAACAAATCTGGGTAACGACTATGCATATCAGCTTCTGTTTCCCACGTAGCTTCTCATTCGGTTTGATTCGACCACTGAACTTTAACCATTGGGATGCTACGGTTCCTCAGTTTTCTAATCTCTCTCAGGAGGATCTTCTCTGGTCTCTCTTCGTAGCTCAAATCTGGCGTTAAATGAACTGGTTCAGCAGTCAATATGTGCGATGGGTGGGGAACGTACTTTCTTAAGGCTGATACATGATATACATTATGCACTGAGGATAGATGCGGCGGCAGTGCTAATCGATAGGCCAATGTTCCTACTCTGTCCAGTATCTCATAGGGACCTATATACCTGGGACTCAATTTTCCCTTCTTTCCAAAACGCATCACTCCCTTCATTGGAGCTACTTTCAAAAAGACGTGATCACCAACTTCAAAACTTAATTCCCTTCGTCTATTGTCCGCATAGATCTTTTGTCTGCTTTGAGCAGCTTTCATTCTTTCCTTAATTTTTCTCACAACATTCACGGATTGCTCCACCAAATCTGGTCCTAGACCATCTCGCTCTCCTATCTCATCCCAATGAAGAGGCGTTCTACATTTGCGTCCATATAGAGCTTCGTATGGTGCCATCTATATGGAAGCTTGAAAACTGTTGTTGTACGCAAATTCCACCAATGGTAGTTCCAAATCCCAACTTTCTGAGAAATCTATAATACATGCTCTGAGTAAATCCTCCAAAATCTGGATCACTCTTTCTGATTGTCCATCGGTTTGGGGATGAAAGGCTGTACTAAATGTCAACTTGGTTCCCAAAGCTCGATGCAAACTTTTCCAAAATGCAGACGTGAACTTGGAATCCCTATCAGATACAATCGATACAGGAACACCATGAAGTTTGATGATCTCTTTCACATACAACTCTGCATATCTGCTTACATCGTAGGTTGTCTTCACCGGCAGGAAGTGGGCAGATTTCGTAACTCTATCTACAATGACACAAATAGAATTATAACCTTGGGTAGTTCTAGGCAAACCAGTCACGAAGTCCATGGCAATACATTCCCACTTCCACTCTGGAATAGGCAACGGTTTCAACATCCCTGCTGGTCGCTGGTGTTCAGCTTTCACCAATTGACACGTTAAGCATTCAGAAACAAATTTGGCGACATCTCTTTTCATACCCGGCCACCAGTACAACTTCTGAAGATCCTTATACATCTTAGTACTTCCTGGATGCACATAGTAGGGGGTTTCATGAGCTTCTTCCATTAAATCCGATCTCAAAGTATCTACTTGTGGCACCCAAATTCTTCCTTGAAATCTGATTATGCCATCGTCTGAAAAATAGAGGTTGCCACCTCTCTCCGTGTCTTGCTTAACCCACTTCTGTAATTGCTCATCTCTCAACTGACCCTCACGAATTTGGTCCAACACATTTGATCTCACTGAGGTACCAGCTACAACTGAATTGCAGCCGCTGGGAACCAGCTCTAAGCCAAACTTCTCAATATCAGCTGCTAATGATTTGTGGACGATGAGTTGTGCTAGTCCCACAGACTTTCTACTTAAAGCATCAGCAACCACGTTAGCTTTACCTGGATGGTAGCTGATCGTACAGTCGTAATCTTTCACCAACTCCAACCATCTCCTCTGCCTCATGTTTAATTCCTTCTGGGTGAAGAAGTATTTCAGGCTTTTGTGATCTGTGAATATTTCACATTTTTGCCCATACAAATAATGCCTCCAAATCTTTAAGGCAAAAACAACTGCTTCCAGCTCTAAGTCGTGAGTGGGCTAATTCTTTTCGTGATTTTTCAACTGCCGGGAGGCGTAGGAAATTACTCTTCGATCTTGCATCAAAACAGCTCCCAATCCCAACTTCGACGCATCTGTATAGATGACAAATTTCCCTTGATCGGACGGCATCGTTAACACAGGAGCCTCAATCAACGCCTGCTTCAATTGCTCAAAGCTGGTTTGGCAGTCAAGGGTCCATTCAAATTTGCTCAACTTCCTAGTCAGCGAGGTTAAGGGAACAGATATCTTCGAAAATCCCTTAATGAAACGTCTGTAGTAACCATCTAGGCCCAGAAAACTTCTAACCTCAGTAACTGAAGTTGGTATTGGCCAGTCGCGAACGGCTTCCACCTTAGATTGGTCTACTTCCAATCCATATTTGGATATAATATGCCCGAGAAAAGAAACCTTTTCCAGCCAAAAGTCACACTTGCTAAACTTGGCAAACAGCTGCTTGTCTTTCAAAATCTGAAGCACTGTTCTCAGGTGGTTTGCGTGCTCGATTCTGCTCTTGGAATACACCAAAATATCGTCAATAAACACAACTACAAACTGATCTAAGAAAGGTTGGAATACTCTGTTCATCAAGTCCATAAAGGCTGAGGGAGCGTTAGTGAGTCCGAAGGGCATCACCAAAAATTCGTAGTGACCATATCGAGTTCTAAAAGCTGTTTTGTAGATGTCTGCTGGTTTTATCTTCAATTGGTGGTAACCAGACCTCAAATCAATCTTAGAGAAAACTATCGATCCCTTCAACTGATCAAACAGGTCCTCGATTCTAGGCAAAGGGTATTTATTCTTAATTGTCAACTTATTCAACTCTCTATAGTCTATACACAGCCTAAGACTCCCGTCCTTCTTCTTGACGAACAAAACAGGGGCCCCCCATGGCGAAGTACTCGATCGAATAAAGCCCTTGTCTAATAGCTCTTGTATTTGCTCTTTTAATTCTCTCATCTCTGATGGAGAAAGACGATACGGTGGTCTAGAAACGGGGGCTGCTCCTGGCACTAAATCAATTGCAAACTCCAATTCTCTATCAGGTGGCAGTCCATAAATGTCTTCTGGGAAGACTTCCGGGAATTCGCTCACTACTTCAACATCTGAGAGTTGAGGCTTGCTAGATACCGCTAAAGATGTAAGCTTATAAAAAATCCTACTCCCCCTTTGCGCAAACAGTTATGGGCCTTAAGAGCTGAAATAATTTGAGGGATTTTACACATCTTACCAGCCTCGAACATAAACCAGTCGCCTCTTGGAGGTTTTACCACTACGGTTCTAAGCTGGAAATCTATCATGACTCCATATTTGGTCAACCAATCCATTCCTAAAATCAGATCAAACTCAGGCATAGGTAAAACAATCAAATCAGCAGTAACTAAATGTCCTTGAAGCCTAAGTTCTAAAGTGCGAAACAAATCATGAGATATCAACTCTTCCCCAGAGGGCACAATCACACAAAATCCCATAGTCGACTGGTCGGGTTTAACAGGTAATTTCTTAGCAAAGTCTGCTGCTATAAAGGAATGCGTCGCACCTGAATCTATTAGAGCTAAAGAAGGAATTCCAGTGATCAAAATCTTACCCGTAGCCACTGTGGAATCTGGATTGGCTTGCTCGGTTGTCATGACATAAGCTATGATGGTCACCATCTTCTTTGATTTAGGACAGTCCTTAATAACATGCCCTGGCAATCCACATCTATAACAAACATTCTGTCCCTTTCTACATGGACCAGGGTGGTTCTTCTGGCACTTGGGACACTGAGGCTTGTTTCCAACTGCTGAAATCGCACTAATGGGTTGCACAACCAAAGGTTTCTGCTCCTGAGGCTTTTGCTCCTGCGACCTCTGCTGATTCTTGTGTGGTTTCTTGGGTGGTCGCTGGTCTTTCTGTTGGAAAGCCTGCCTCTTCAGTTGTCGCTCCTCCACAACTGCTTTCCAATCCTGATCAGCTCTTAGAGCCTTGTCTACCGCTCCTCGATAATCTTTTGGTTCTACCAGTCTCACATCATGCCTGAGCGCTGGTTTCAATCCATCGACAAAATGTCACAATTTCTCCTTAGGATCAGCTCCAATCAATGGTACAAAATAACATCCACGTTCGAACTTTCGAACATATTCCTGGACAGTCATGTCCCCTTGCTTAATCATCAAAAACTCTCTTTTCAATTCAGACCTCTTATCCTCTGTAAAATATTGTTCAAAGAACACCCGCTTGAATTCTTCCCAGGGGAGGTTTTTTACATCTACGGTAAGTCTTGCTCCTTCCCACCAGAGCATCGCATCATCTCTCAACATATAAATTGCACATCTGGATCTTTCTAAGTCAGGCGTCTGGAGATACTCAAATATCACTTCCATTGATTTAATCCAGCTTTCGGCGACAAACGGATCTGTTGTGCCACTAAACTCCCTTGGCTTCTGTCTTCGAAATCGTTCTTGAGGGTCATCGTTGCTAGGTACTCTACTTCTGGAGGATTGGCCATTGCCTCTACCCTGCTGTTCTACCAGCAACCTTAGAAGCTGGGCAATACTAACGTTACTATCAGGACTGTATTCATCTACTGGGATATTCCTCCCTCTTCCTCGGCCAGACATCTTAATCTATAGCCCGTAATCCACCACATAAGAACATCAGAACATGCAAGAATAAAAAATACATGCTCTAAAACATAAAAGAAACTCACTGCCCCGAAGAGGCGGTCGATGAAATCTGTTCCAGCAAGAAGTGCGTGTGTTTATCTCTGGACCATGCTCTGATACCATGTTTGTGACGCCCCAATCCTCATGGGAGTCACGAGATCAAGGAAAAAGGAAATAAAAGGGAAATAGAAGGGCTGAATAATAAATAGAACAAGCTGTATTGCCTTGTTCATAAAAAAAATATCAAAGTACAACCATTGGCGCCATAAAAATAAAACCAGACTTCATTTCAATTTCAAAGTACAAAAAGCGAAGTCGCGATATTACAACTACTGAACTCTACTTGAATTCATCTATGTTGTAACAGATCTCAATACAGATTTGACTAAGATTAAAGACAACAAAAATAGCTAAATACAAAATGAACATCGCGAAAACGCAGGCCTTCGATAAACACTAACACGTCGCTGCTGGTTCAAACTCCACCTCACACCTGATTCGGAGCCATAATTTCATAAATTTAAACTTTCTTCCTTAAATCACATACTGTGCGAACACAAATCTTAACATTGGGGTTCACTTCATTTTAAAACTCATACTTCCTTCGAAATTCGTTTTACTGAGCATCCAGCTGAGACATATGAAATCAGCAGTTGGGGTAAATTCAGTTGTTGGGAAGAAGACCAGCTGATGTAAACATTAGATCAGTCGATGGGTACATATCGGTGGTCAACACAATTAATTTGGTCAACGGAGTAATAGTAGATCAACCAGTCGTTGGTTCAAGAACAACCAGTCGTTGGGTAAAGGGCAATCAGTAGATGAAAGAAAACCAGCCGATGGATGTAAATTGGTAGTGAAAAATTAAGGGAAAGAAATCAGTCGCAAGCAACAGTGACCAGTCGCAACATAGCAACCAGTCGCAACATCGCAACCAATCGCAACATAGCAACCAGTCTCAACATCACAACCAGTCGCAACATAGCAACCAGTCGTAACATCACAACCAGTCGCAACAGCGCAACCAGTCGCTGGTTATGAAATACAATAGGAACAGTAAACCAGCTGATGATTATGAAATACAATAGCGTCACAAACAACATCCATAATATCAGAATTCACCTATCAAACCAGACTTAGTTCTGGTTCGACTAGCACTTCCAACTTCGTGGAGTCAAATTCGAATGCTATCATTCACCAGAGAAAAGAAGAACATCATAATCTCTATGAGTTGAAAATCTGAAATGCTCAGCGTTTTAAAATCAACATCAACTTCGTAAAATACATTTGAGTTCCAAACATAAATCACTGTGAACCCGAACATTAAACATACGCTATAATATCAACCAAAACATGAGCAAAGGCTGATATTAACATAGCTTAAGCAAGAATCACGAAATGAAGCGAGAACAATACATAAGCTTTCATGGTGTAGCAAGAATCAAATTTACTTGCCTCAATAAGAAGGAATCACGAGATACAGCAGATCACGAGAAGAGAGTCTTCCCAAGCGCAACGATGAGCTTCCTATTTTCTTTGATGCAAAAATGGATATTTTCTTGCAAAGGAATTAACTTATAGTCCATGTACCATAGGCATGGGAGTCTGATTTGTAACAGGGGAAAAACACTCAAGTAGGCATGGTAAACCAGGCGTACTTCAGAAAATTTTACTTAAAATTCCCTGTCACTGTTTTGATTTGTAAATGTACTACACAAAATCTGAAATTTAACCATTCTCCCATCCAAAACTATTTTGTTTGTAAAGTTTGAAAATAGCTTGGCTACGCTCGGGTGACAACTGATCGGGCCTCTGTACCTTATGAAATCTAAGAAATAAGAAATCAGTTACTTAGGCAATTAAAAAAAATACTGAAATCTGAAATTAGAAATGGATCCTCAATATATAAGGATTAGAATTTGTGGTCTTATGGATTTTGGGGCACTACAAATTGATAGTCCCAAAACACAATCAATGTGGTTCGAAAAACAGTTGCAAGAGTTCAGAAGGGGGGATTGGAATGAACTCCTGATATTTATCTTCTGGTTTCTAAAACGTAGAAACGCGATTCAACAAGTGAACCAGAAGATGACTCGAAGGTTTATCTTATGAAGATCAACGGTTTTGTTCTTTGAGTGTTTGAGCTTTTTGAATATGGCTTCTGTAGAGTATAAGCTCGAGAAAGGTTGAGACTTAAAATCAGCAGAGTAACGGCAAGTAAACAATAGCGAGCGTGAGTCAGTTCTTCAATCCAAACTTCTGCTATTTATAGTCTTCGATCTCAACGGTCATTAATTTCTTCAAAGGCAACAAAATCTCCTTTTTAATTTCTGCCAATTCGTACGCCGTAAATCCTGCTCCACCAAGAGGCAAGTCGCACAATGTCAGAGCAAATTTGGATTCTTTCCATATTTGTGCAAACGCCGTAAATCTCCCTCTGAAACAGTGTACTATATACCTAACATAGTACTGAAATTGTCTCCTCATTTAAAGCACATGTACGATTCAATATCCATCTTTGATTTCCTCTGATATGAACGTTTGAATCGAGAGAGCGATTATGCAACCTCTGAAAGATATGCAACTGCTGATAGCTATAAGTGTCTCCCTTACTGCTGGTTACAACGGTTAAGAGAAGCATCGACTGAATCAAAAGAATACTGTAGCCATCCGCTGATTACTGTAGCCATCTGCTGATTTGAATGCCTGTCTGCTGAATAACGTTGACTATTGAAGTAAACAACTGTCTGCTGATATTTCACTGTAGCCATCTGCTGAATTAACAACGCAACATCCAACGACTGAATTTTAGCGCTAGTCCAATACGCTGTCGTTTTAACTTATTTGAACGTTGTCGTTTTGACTAATCCAAACGCTGTCGTTTTGAAATTCAAAACACTCTAACTCTCAAATGCTTGCGTCACTGAACCTAATACAACTGCTGATTTGCCCTGGAAGAATCTACCTGCTGGTTACCTCTGAAAAGTTCAACTACTGAAAATAAACCAACGACTGATCTGCTGAAATCTTCCATCTGCTGAATTCTTCCAGATAGACCATCTACTGAAAATCAACCCGTCGACTAAAGATGTTCTCCTTTAAAAATCACCGGCTGATTTTCTAGTAGCAACTAGTCTTATTTTGTTATCACCAAAACTAATAAATTTTATCCTAACGGTTATTTTATTTATGGGCCGGGTGGTTTTATTTTAAAGTCCAAGTCATTTTATCGAGTCAAGTCAAACATTTTTAAGTCAAAATTATTCTTGGTCAAAATGATTTTTGGGTCAATGATTTTAAGTCAAAAGTTATTTTAAATTGTTAACTTTTTAAGTAATTTGGATTTTAAGTCAAATTGTTAGATTTTGGGCCGTTATTTTAAATGAGTTTTAAGCCTGTTTTGACGGTGTTGGGCCGAGTCTTTCAAATGATTTTAAAGGGGTGATTCTTTGTTGTTGGTCCAAGTTTGAGTTGGGCTTAACATTATTTTAAGTTTAGTTGAGACTTTGGGCTTAGAGTTAGTGGGCCAGTCGCTTGAACCAGTCCTTGATCGGGCCGAGGAAATGTTTGGATTTTAAGTCAAATTGTTAGATTTTGGGCCGTTATTTTAAATGAGTTTTAAGCCTGTTTTGACGGTGTTGGGCCGAGTCTTTCAAATGATTTTAAAGGGGTGATTCTTTGTTGTTGGTCCAAGTTTGAGTTGGGCTTAACATTATTTTAAGTTTAGTTGAGACTTTGGGCTTAGAGTTAGTGGGCCAGTCGCTTGAACCAGTCCTTGATCGGGCCGAGGAAATGTATAGGCCCATAAATATATATTTAATTATATACGTAGTATGCTATATATTTGAGTATGAAATGTTTAAAGGAAATTAAATATATATTGATGAGCCAAGCTTTTTAAATTTGCATGATTTTTATGAAATGCATGCATCATGAAAGTTTGTGAAATGTTAAGGCATGAAGGAAAATATTTTGAGGGATTGAAGTGATGGGCAAAATTTAATGATGGGAGTTAGCCGGGTATATGGGCCCGGGGATCCCCTGTTTTAATGTATGAGCTTATGGACCCATGTATGACATCATGGTGAAGTGGCAGCACAGAGGTGTGACATATAGGGATCCCGAGGTAAGGTCGGATGAACCACACCGCCGCGTACATTGGTTTATAGATTGATCAATCGATTATGGCTCACACTTCATGGATACGACTCTCATGTTCTTTTAAGTTATGTTATGATTATGCCATGCCTTAATATATATATGTTATACGATGAAGTTATGTACGACCGCATTGTGACTCATTGTTTTAAGATCTTTCACGCACGCATGTCATGAAATTATGTTCCTTTACGTATGTGCCTGCATGTGGTTTTATTATATGTACTTTGTTATTATCGGATAGAGCATGCTGGACCTTTAGGCTCTCTAGGTTTAAATGGTGCAGGTGAGCATGATGCTGATTTTATTCCGACCGGTGGTGTGGATCTCTGATGCTCCTATGCGGCTGTTACCCCGTGACCACTCAGTTATTTTATGCCATTACTTTTAAACATGTTTAGTTTTCCGCAACAGTTTTAAATACTCTGATTTTTATGTTAGCTTGCGCGATGTGGATTGGGGATACTTTGCAGTTAGTCTTAAACGGATGTTTGAGATGGTATTTTTAAATTCTTTAAGTTATGGTTTTATTTATAGCTTTTATTAAATGTTTATTCCACATCTGCCTTTCAAAAAATAAAATTTAGAGGTTTAGTGCGTTTCAATATCTCCCGAGGACTCTGTCTCGGCGTGAAGAGTCCACCCTGGACACATCTTTCCTTGTGTAGAAGAATCCTGCGGGGATACGTCTTTCCTTATTTAAAGAATCCTGGGTCGATACACCTTTCCTCATTTAGGCAAGAGGATCCCGAGGATCACGGAGGATATTCGCCAAGATATTCTCTTCCACCGCCTTAGCCCCTCTATAAATACCAGGTTCGTTCCCTCATTCTACACACACTCATTCTTGCACACTTTTGCACTCAGCATTTATTCTCTCGCTCTTGCTCTCGCACTCTGCCTGACTTAAGCATCGGAGGGGATTCGCCGGACAAACTTCCGGCGCCCTCTGACCAGTTATTTGTGGTTGCATACATCGAGGAAGAAGCACAATCCAGTCCCCTGTCGCTCGACGTGCCCGAGCTCCTCAACGTGGTGGTGTTTGCTCGTCGGATGAGATAATTTGGCTACATCAATTGGCGTCGTCTGTGGGAATCGTAGAAAGACAAGATGCCGCCAAAGAGGACTAGAGCTCAGGGTACTGGAGAAACTAGCAACACGGAGAGTATTGCTCAGGGGTCGGAGAACCCCACTCTTACTGCCGCCCAGATAGCTGAACTGGTAGCAACCACGATGGCACAGATACTGGCAAATCAACCTAAGTCGCGCCCATCGCCGGACCAACAGAACAAGGAGATCAGGAAATTGCAGGAGGAAATTGAAAGTCTGAAGAGGGAAAGAAGCTCGGCACCTCCTCCCCCGCCTGCTCGGGAGGTGCCCTTCTCTGCTGAGGTGTTGGCTGCTGAGCTGTCTCAGCACTTCAAGTTTCCGAACGTAGGGGAGTATGATGGGATGGGAGATCCCGAGGAGCATTTGTCTCGGTTTGAGAATGCGGCACTCCTCCACCAGTATGCTGATCCTATTAAATGTAGGGTCATCCTCACTACTCTGGTTCGAGCTGCACAACAGTGGTTCAATCTCCTGCCAACTGGGAGCATCAAGTGTTTTCAGGATTTTAGCCAGGCTTTCCTCCATCAGTTTGATAGAAGCAAGAAACAGCCGATGACAACGCTGAATCTATTTACTGTAAAGCAGAAGGAACAGGAAACTCTTCGGGAGTACATCAGGCGCTTCAACATGACCATTATTGAAGTGCCATCTGCCACGCCCGACCTCTTGATCGGGGCCTTCACCCAGGGGTTGCGAGGGGGTGATTTCTTTAAGTCCCTGGTCAAGAAGCCCCCGAAAACGTTCGATTAACTCCTGACTAAAGCAGAGAAGTATGTTAACATGGAGGAGATACAGTCCTCGAGGAGGAATGAACAGAGGTTACCGCCTCGGGCTGGTCAGGGTGCTCAGGTAGAGAGGCCCCAGCCGAGGCCGTCTAGGCCAGAACCCCCTTTGTTGCCAGGATAGTTTACTGCTCGGATGCCGTTGAAAGTAAGCAAGGTTCGAGCTCTGGAGATTTGTGACGAGCGGAAAGTTGTACAGAGGTCTCGGGGAAGCGACGGTGCCCCGAGGAACCCCAGGTCAGACAAGTTTTGTGATTTTCACAGGGATTATGGTCACACTACTACAGAGTGTCGCCTTTTGGATCAGGAGTTTGAGTGTATCATTCAGAGCAGCCCCGACCTGCGAGCGGCGCTAGTAGAGGATAGGCCGCGTCGGTGGGAGAAGAGGCCTCGGAGGGAAGACAGTGGGTGAAGTAATAATATGACCTCAGGACGGGAGAGAACACCCCGAGGGCAAGATAAACAACCTTCCCGAGGCGGGAGGAGGTCACCTCAACCTCGAGGAGTCATCAACATGATATCAGGAGGACCTACTGATGGGGACTCTAATCGAGAGAGGAAGGCTCGGTGTCGTCGGATGGCGACTATGGAGGTTGAGAGGAGGCGCTCAGGGCCCACCATCTCATTTGGCCCCGAGGACCTACCTATGGATGTGGAAGCACACAAAGACTCTCTGGTTATTCGGGCAATGATTGCACTATGAAGTGGCCCGCATCTTTGTGGACTCAGGGAGCTCCTTCAACGTGTTCTTTAAAAGCGCAGTTGATCAGATGGACCTCGGGGAGTATCGTGTGGAGCTCGTGAATACACCTCTGTATGATTTCACGGGTCATTCTCTGCAGCCAGTGGGAGTTGTTCAGCTACCTCTCTCGTTGCGATCGGGTGAGCACAGGAAGACTAAAGTGGTGGAGTTTACTGTGGTGGACGCCCCTTATTCTTATAATGTCATTCTGGGAAGGCCAGCCATGGCCGCATTCTTATATGTGGCCTCAGCCCTACATCAGAAGATCAAATTCCCAGTCGGGAATTCAGTATGGGAGGTGCTAGGAGATCGGAAGAAGTAGTCCTCGTTCCCCTCATAGCTGACCACAGAGGATGAGGAGGAAGAAGTAGTCCTCGTTCCCCTCATCCCCGACCACCGAGGATGAGGAGGAAGAAGTAGTCCTTGTTCCCCCAGCTGGAATTGTAAAGATAGCAAAGACTCTTCTAGAGGATGTACGGGCATAGTTGGTACAATGCCTCGGGAAGAACAAGGATGTATTCGCTTGGTCCCCATCCGATCTGAAGGGGGTCAGGTGCGAAGTAATGGAGCATAGGCTGAATGTCTCCTCGGGTTCCCGACCAGTTATACAGAAAAGAAGACACTTCGGCCCGAGAAAGATGCAGTGATCAGGGCTCAGGTCGGGGAATTATTGCAGGCCGAGCACATCAGAGAGGTACACTTTCCTACATGGTTATCTAATGTTGTTCTGGTACCAAAAGCTACAGGGAAATGGAGAATGTGTGTGGACTTTCGAGACTTGAACAAGGCGTGCCCCAAGGATTGTTATCCTCTTCCCAGGATTGATCAGCTCGTCGATTCCACCTCGGGACACGAGCTGCTCAGCTTCCTGGATGCTTATCAGGGTTATCACCAGATACCGCTAGCCGAGGAGGATCAGCGCAATTTCAGTTTTATTACTGCCGATGGAACATTCTGTTATGTTGTTATGCCCTTCGGGCTCAAGAATACAGGGGCCACTTATCAGAGGTTGATGGATAAGGTTTTCAAAGAACAGATCGGGAGAAACGTCGAGTTATATGTCGACGATATATTAATAAAGTCTCGGGAGGAGAAGAATTTCATATCTGATGTGGAGGAGACTTTCTGCACTTTGCGGGAATATCAAATCAAGCTAAACCCCGGCAAATGCTCCACTTATCAGAGGTTGATGGATAAGGTTTTCAAAGAACAGATCGGGAGAAACGTCGAGTTATATGTCGACGATATATTAATAAAGTCTCGGGAGGAGAAGAATTTCATATCTGATGTGGAGGAGACTTTCTGCACTTTGCGGGAATATCAAATCAAGCTAAACCCCGGCAAATGCTTATTTGGAGCTCGGACAAGGAAATTCTTAGTTTACATGGTGACTTGTCGGGGAATTGAGGCTAACCCCGAGAAGATGCGAGCTCTGGCTTCAATGTATCCACCTCGGAATATTCAAGAGGTACAGAGGTTTACAGGGAGAATTGCTGCTCTTTCCAGATTTATCTTGAGGACCACGGACCGAAGTCTCCCTTTCTTCAAAATAATTCGTAAGGCCAAGCAGTTTGAGTGGAACGAGCATAGCGACAAAGCTTTTCAGGATTTGAAGGAGTATCTGAAGGGATTGCTCTTTCTCAACAAACCCGAGATCGGGGAGCCCTTGTTTGTCTATCTGGCTGTTACCCCGCAAGCTGCCAGTTCAGTTCTAGTCCGGGAGGAAGTGCAGATGCATCAACCGGTGTATTTCGTAAGCCATGCTCTGAAGGGGGCAGAGTTAAATTATACTACACAAGAGAAGTTGGCTCTGGCTTTGGTTGTTACTGCTCGGCGCCTCAGGCCTTATTTCTTATCTCACCCGATCACAGTACTTACCAACAGTGCACTGGGGCAAATTGTTTCTCATCCCGATGCTTCTTGAAGGCTTGTCAAGTGGGTTACCGAGCTCAGCGAGTATGATATACAATTCAAGCCTCGGGCAGCTATCAAGGCACAGGCATTGGCCGACTTCTTGGCAGAAACGGTGCACCTCGATCAGGAGGAGAGATGGAAATTTTATGTGGACAGATATTCTTGCTCATCGTGGAGCGGCGTCGGGATAGTCATGGTGTCTCCTTGGGGGGAAGAAACAAGTCTGGCGATAACTTTGGACTTTAAGGCCTCTAACAATGAAACGGAGTATGAGGCCCTACTCATCGGACTCCGAGCAGCGAAGAATATGGGAATAGCTCGGGTCCTACTCTATTCTGACTCCCAGTTGGTGGTTCAACAAAGAAATGGGAGGTTCGACATCAAGAATGAGAAGATGGTGAAGTATGCGGAGGCCCTGAATAAATTAACGGAGGCCTTCTCTGATGTGGTTCTAGAGAAGATACCTCGGGAAAGCAATGAGAAGGCGGACAAACTAGCAAGGATGGCCAGCTCCCTCACTCCATCCTCCGGGGATGAGATACAGGGGAAGGAGTTATTATCACAAGTATATCAGGTCGGGCATAATCACGAGGGGGTACCGATTTCAGATTGGCGACATGATATTTTGGAATATATTCTGCGAAGGGTGGTGCCCGAGGACCCAAATCGAGCTCAGGAGATCAAACGCCGAGCACTACGCTTCATTATCCTGGATGATAAATTATACAAGAGGTCTTTTTCACGACCACTGCTGAAGTGTCTTGGGCTCGACGAGGCCAAGTATGTATTGACGGACATCCATGAGGGATGTTGTGGGAATCACCTCGGGGCAGTGGCTTTGGCCCGGAAGGCTCTACTCGCTGGTTTCTTCTGACCTACTATGCAACAGGATGCTACTACTCTCGTCCGATCTTGCCAAGGCTGCCAAAAGCATGCTAATTTACAAAAACAGCCGGCCGAGCCCCTGAAGACTATTATCTCCTCGTGCCCATTTGATCAATGGGGCACGGATATTTTGGGACCTTTCCCACCAGCTGGAGGGCAGAGGAAGTTCTTATTAGTTGCCGTGGACTACTTCTCCAAATGGGTGGAGGCCGAGCCCTTAGCAAAGATATCCGAGGCTGAAGTATTGAGATTTCTGTGGAAAAATATTGTCTGTCGGTTTGGAATACCTCGACGACTCATCTCTGATAATGGGAGACAATTCTGTGGAGCTAAAGTTCGAGCATGGTGTCAGGAATGGAAGATCGAACAAGTTTTCACCTTGGTGGCCTACCCTCAAAGCAATGGACAGGTAGAGGTCACGAACCGAACCATCGTGCAAGCCCTCAAAGCACGATTGGACTCAGCTCGAGGGAGATGGGTTGATGAATTACCCAGTGTACTATGGGCTTATCGAACAACTACCCGAGCAGCTACCGACAAAACGCCTTATTCCATGGTATACGGTATAGAGGCACTTCTGCCGGCAAAGATCGGCCAAGATAGTCTTCGGGTCATGGAGTATGCAGAAGATAATGGAAAGATAAGGAGCCTCGAGCTGGATCAACTTGAGGAAAGGAGGGCTCGGGCCGTCGTTTGCTTATCAGCCTGCCAGAGGTGAATGGAGCAGGCTTATAACAAGAAATTTAGACCTCGGAAGTATGAGTTAGGGGACCTCGTCTGGAGGAGGATACAATATCAAGGAGACAGAGGAAAACTAGATCCAAAGTATGAAGGGCCGTACAAGGTGATCGGGAAAGCTGGAGTTGCCGCTTATTATCTGGAGGACGCACAGGGGAAGAGAGGACGTCGGCCATGGAATGTTATTCATCTTCTGAAGTATTATGCTTAAGTTCTTTATTATTTGTAAAAACGTCTTGCTCGGCTACTGCTTGTAACAGCTATCTTAAGGAATAAAAGTTATTTTTCTCTCAACTCATGGTCATTACTATCAAACTCCTCGGGTGGCAACCCCACTTGAGCACTTAAGCCCAGTTCCGCACTGGCCACCACTTCGCGTAGCTCTATACGCACACATAAGACCGACCAGCTCGGCACCTAAGCCCAGTTCCGCACTGACGACTCCTCAGGTGGCAATCCCACTTGAGCACTTAAGCCCAGTTCCGCACTGGCCACCACTTCGCGTAGCTCTCTATGCACACATAAGCCCGACCATCTCGGCACCTATATCCAGTTCCGCACTAGCGACTCCTCGGGTGGCAATCCCACTTGAGCACTTAAGCCCAGTTCCGCACTGGCCACCACTTCGCGTAGCTCTCTATGCACACATAAGCCCGACCATCTCGGCACCTATATCCAGTTCCGCACTAGCGACTCCTCGGGTGGTAATCCCACTTGAGCACTTAAGCCCAGTTCCAAACTGGCCACCACTTCACGTAGCTCTCTACGCAAACACATAAGCCCGACCAGCTCGGCACTAAAGCACAGCTCCGCACTGGTACCTCCTCGGGTGGCAACTTCACCCGAACAAGGAAGACCCGATCAACCCGGTTAACGAACCTGCAACAAAGTAAAGGGTCAAATACCATCCCTGCTTGGGCTTCGACCCTAGCAATCACAAATACTAACACTTGGAAGTTTTGGTGCACTTGGGAAAGCTCGGGTTACTTTGTTCGATTACGCATGATTGTTACGCGTTTTGATACGCTTTATTCTATCGGTATACCCCGTTTCGAGCTAAGTATTAAATGCGAAAGGTAAGAGCTCAGGAAGAAAGATAAAGTTTTCATTAAAACGCAAAAGTTACAACGCAAAGGAGAATGCAGATACAATCATTGAGGGGGGAGCTCGGGGGGGTAGCATCGGCGTCGCCCTGTTCCTCCTCTTTCTCCTCTGCTTCTTCATCGGGCATCTCCATCAAGGCCTTCTTTGCGTCAAGGAAGGAAGCCGAGTGCTCCTCCTCAGAGTAGCCGTTAGCTCGGAATTGAGCCAGGCAACCGGCGAAGCCATCCTTAAAGTAGCGCAAGGCCTTCTTCGCGCAAAGGGTGTCGAACTCGGAGGACTGCAGAAATTCCTCCTTGCTTAGATCCCACACGTGGATGGCCTCTCTCTTCAGCCTCCCGGCCTCTTCCTCGGCGTGGGCCTTGGTCTCCTCGAGCTCGATCTCGATGGCAGTTTTCTTATCAAGCCCGGCGTCGAGCTCGGACTTGGTCGCCTCCCGGGCAGCTTTCTCAACAGCCAGCTGATCCTCCAGCGCTTCCTCCCGGGCCTCGGCCGCCCTGTGCTCTTGAGCCCTGAGGGCCTCCAATTCCTCCAGCCACACCACCAGCTCGGCGTCCTGGCCCATCGCCTCGTCAAAGGACCGACGAGTTGTTGTCACAGCTCGGTGAGCTCGGGTGAGGCGTCTTACCACCTCGCCCCCCAACGCCATTGCCTGCACAAGGAGCAAGAGTTAGTATCAGCACGAGTGGGACGCTAAATCCCGGAGAGATCAAGAACATACCGAGGTAATTTGGGTCGCGAAATGACTCACAGCCTCTGAGTCATCGGCTCTCATCAACAGATCAATATCCCGATCAGGGGCCATGTTACAAATGTACCTTGTGGCCACTACCCCTGACGGAGAAGCCACCAGCGAGTCCTCGGTGTAGTCAAGAGGAGGGACTCGCTCGGGCCCCTTTTTCTTCGGGGAAGAGGCTTCAGCAATGGCGATGACCGGTGGGGACTTGGGACGATCCTCGGTTGTACGCTTCGAGGGCGTCGGTGCCCGGCCCTCCTCGAGAATGCGCTCAGGCCGGGACCCCGACGTCGAGGTCTCCTTCTTCTTCTTCTTATCATGCCTGGCCTCCTTCTCGGGTTGAGTAGAGGCCCTCCTCTTATTCGGCGCCTTCTTAGAGGGTGCGACAGCGCCCGAGGAGCCCGCTGCGGCCTCCTCCTCCATCAGCCTCAGCATCTCTGCCTTGCCCATTCGTTCGTATGCAAAGGGAGGAACAAAATAAATATTAGTTCCGGCAAGCACGAGCTCAGGTACAATATGAGGACACGGCTAAGGCAAGACATGGCTATACCGAGGTCCCCGACCAGCTCGACCCCCCTCCTGCTGAAACCGAAGAAACATAGGAGATCTTCCTGGATAAGCTCGGGAGCATTATAGCTCTTACCGCGCATGGCTTCGAGGAAGGAGGCCAAGTTCGGGGACTGGTCGGGGGTTCGGGGAGTTAGAGTATACATGTTGTCTCGCGAGTACATCTCACACTTCCAAGAGTCCCTCTTGGAAGATGGGGCCCTATCCTCGGGACAAGGGATAACTACTTTGAAATGGTCGAACATCCCCCCCTTCTCCTTGATGAAGGAGATGTCCGACGACCTAAGATTGGAGGATTCTCCTCATACCAGGGAGCATTCTTGGACCCTAGCTCGGCCTGGTCGGGAAGCCAGGGCCCTTTTACCTCGGGGCTCTCGGGACTACTATCTACAGCGTTAAGTACACTCCTAACCGGGCTGGCTGTAGAAGAAGACATTCTGAGAAAAGGTTGAACTTACTGGATCTTAAGAAGGAGATCGGGGGAATAGATCGAGTGCTCGGAAGTGAGACAGAACTTTGGCAGAATAACGGCGTGGTAAAAGATGAAAGTGAGAAATGAAAGGAAAACCTCGGAGTATTTATAACCATCAGGAGGATGATCTCGATCGTCCGATCGCGCACCGATCAACGCCCCAGATCATCTCGGGAACTCCAGCCGTCGCCTCGGGTGTCAGTCCCTCTCGATCTTGGCCTTTAGATGGAACCTTATCAACGGTTGTGAGGTGGCGTCACACGGATTATGGTTTTCCCCTGAAAACACAACCCGACCTCGATCCAGCCGTCCACATGTCTCCTTATCGACGGTCTCAGTACAACATCACGAGGATCATGATTCCCTTCAGAATTACGGATGTCACCTCGGGTCCCGACCTCAACCGTACATACTCCTATACTTCAATCCTTCGTCTAGGACTCACGGTGGGGGATACTCCTGATGCCCCCCATGACCATCTCGGGACCCGAGGACCGAGCAGCTCACCTAAAGTCCCCACATGCGCTATCAAGATCGGGGGTCACCCGAGGAGTTCGTATGAAGACCTCGGGAGATGGACCGAGGACTCCTGCTTAGTTCGGGAATATCTCCCGAGGACTCTGTCTCGGCGTGATGAAGAGTCCACCCTGGACACGTCTTTCCTTGTGTAGAAGAATCCTGGGGGGATACGTCTTTCCTTATTTAAAGAATCCTGGGTCGATACACCTTTCCTTATTTAGGCAAGAGGATCCCGAGGATCACGAAGGATATTCGCCAAGATATTCTCTTCCACCTTCTTAGTCCCTCTATAAATACCAGGTTCGTTCCCTCATTCTGCACACACTCATTCTTACACACTTTTGCACTCAGTATATATTGATCTCGCTCTGGCTCTCGCACTCTGCCTGACTTAAGCATCGGAGGGGCTTCGCCGGACACACTTCCGGCTCCCTCTGACCAGTTATTTGTGGTTGCAGACATCGAGGAAGAATCACAATCCAGTCCTCTGTCGCTCGACGTGCCCGAGCTCCTCGACGTGTTGGTGTTTGCTCGTCGGCTGAGATAATTTGGCTACATCAGATCTGTTTGTCAATGGAGATAATGTGTTCTCTTAAATACATGGCTTTTAAAAAGACTTCAGTTCTCTAAGAATATTATTCGTTTTCCATATATTATGAAGATGATAAATTTGAATTTGCCTTTATAAAATATTGATTAGACAACACTTGATGTGGAAAATGTTTATAATAGTTATTTGATTGTTGCAAGTACAAATTAACTCTCGTATGCCCTATCCATAAATTCTTTGTAACTTTCTGCTTTATTATAAATTTGCGAGTGAGAAAAAACACAACAGAACTTGGACAGTAAATTAAGTTTCCCGTAGATTAAAGCTGAGTCTCTGAGGCATATTCAGCGACTCTTCCCTTCGGAAATGTATGCTTTCATATTACATTATTTATTTATTTATTTTTATTTATTTATTATTATTATAGATAATACTAATATATTAAAATATATAAAAAGGGGTACTAAAAGTAGCTAGGGTTTTGTGGTGTTAATTCATATTCGTGTTGTTATTATCACGTAGCAGTAAATATGGTTCGATGACAAAGGCAATTATCCCAAAAGCCGCAGAAATTTGCTGTTATCTATTATTTTATGAGTTAGGCCTTATAGTTAATATCATACCCTACCACCTCTGTACCTCATAAATGCAATTCTTCAATTGAGCACAGTGAATGTTGTGTTAGAGTAATAAAAATTGTTATTAACTCAAGTATTGGTATTTGACGTTAATATATTAAATTTGAGATAATGTTGAGGTGCAATAATTGTCCCTACTAGGTAGAGCGATCGAAACGTGGCGCTTGTGTTGCTATATGGTTTAAAAGATTGGAGTTGCACCGTTACCACCAGCTATAGCTTTTGGTAAAAGCGGCAAGCGCTCGGTCCTACAATTGGTATCAGAGCCAAGGTCACGGGTTCGATTCCCATTGATTGCAAGGAGTGCAATTATTGGGAGGGGGATTGTTGAGGTGCAATAATTGCCCCTACTAGGTAGAACGATCGAATCGTGGCGCTTGTGTTGCTATACGGTTTAAAACCTCTCTTTATTAATTCTAAATATGCTTAGAGGCAGCATAGACCGGTCAATAGATTATACGTTCTGTAACGTTGGATTAAACGTACAAAGATGAGATCATGAGAATGAGATGAGTGACCTTCTAAAAAATTCTCTTACGTCAAATTACAGACATTATGATGCTTAATTTGGTTGGTAGGTATGGTGTAAAATAACGACGTCAGATCTTAATTGATAATGTTATCTCTAATGAGGATATGACCGACGATAGGAAGAGTACTAAGGAATTTCAGACATCACCAGCAGTTAGACGCGTACATCCTTACATAGACCAAACCGCTCGATCCTTACGCACATAATAGGTGTACTCTGCGCTGCTATGTATATAAAAAATAAACATTTACCTTGGTTATCCATAAAGTTTTTGGCCTAGTGACATGGTTGATCCTAACATGTAGTAATTGTTGCTTAATTTTGGAATTTATGTTATTTGCCATCCGGATGAAAAATATATTTAACCGGTCTAATTACCTAGGCATATTTTTATTTTTATTTTTTTTCACACATAGATTAAGTAAAGTCGTTGCAAAAGTAAATCATATAAAAGATTTCCATTTATATCTATTGAATATATTAAAAACATAATTACATGTTTTCAAAACTTAGTTAATTCTTAATCCAAATTTAGCTAGACAATTATAAAATCCATATGCAAAGAAATATCTTTAAAAATATGCGTACGTAAGGTAATGCATCTAAGGTAATGCATCTAATTTAAATTAATGGGAATGAAACTAGTGATCATTAAATTTACCATGATTAGCAAATGAAAATAAAACAAAAAAGATGCTGCCAGCTGATGCACAAAGAAATATAGCAGTAGCCAAGGTGAATTCTCTGCACATATAACGTGTATGAATTTGGAATTAACAGTAACAGTGTCTGATTTAATAAAGGAGGGCCCAAACTGAGAAAGTGAACAATTTGGGCTGCCAGTTCTTTCGCAGTTTAATGCACAACAATCCATTTTCGTGTTACTTTTTCTTGCAAATCGGAAAAATAAAAAGTTTGCTTATCGTAGGATGTTGAGTTTGCAGATGGTAATGTCTTTTTAGGTTTTTTGGGAGCCGTGAATTGTGTTAAACTTTTCACACAGAGACCGAGTGCCTTTAATCCTCATCTACGTAAAACTCTCAAATTGAAGGTTTGTCCCTACTTTTTAGGTTCTGTTAATGCGTCCGCACCTAAACATAGTAAAGTTGTAAATCAATAATAATAATAATAATAATAATAATAATAATAATAATAATAATAATAATAATAATAATAATAATAATAATAATAATAATAATAATAATAATAATAATAATAATAATAATAATAATAATAATAATAATAATAATAATAATAATAATAATAATAATAATAATAATAATAATAATAATAATAATAATAATAATAATAATAATAATAATAATAATAATAATAATAATAATAATAATAATAATAATAATAATAATAATAAATAATAATAATAATAATAATAATAATAATAAT
>KQ987416.1:197276-213340 GCA_001598015.1 Dorcoceras hygrometricum
GGGGACCCAAAAAAAAAAAAAAAAAAAAAAAATTATAGCGTCCGCTGTTAACAACAGCGCACGCTTGAAATACATAAAAAAAAAAAACTTTGGTACTTGTTGTGGAAGGTTTCGTCACATACAATTTCACGTTACTTTTCCGTTTCTATTTTATGTTTTCTACCTAGCTTTTTTTTGTCCACACATACAATATTATATATAATTCATCAATTTGGATTCATTTAATAAGTTCAAATGCAGCGTCCGCTGCAGCCTTTCTTTTTTCTTTTTTTTTTTCATTTTTTTATTATTTAATTTTTTTAAAAATAATATATATTATTTCGACTTCCAAAAAATTTCAAAGTTGAAAAATATCCGTCGGGTATTTTTTAAAAATATTTATGATTCAAACATAGATAATGGTTTTTAAAATATTTAATATATATATAATTCACGAAATTATATCCGTTGGTTATTTTAATCTTTTTTAAAATAAAAACCATATCTTACGCTGCATTCACGAAATTAATATATATATAATTCATGAAATTATATATATTAGTTTGCATCATTTACGCTGCATTCTAAGTTTTTTTTCTTTTACTATTTTAAGAAAATAATATATATAATTTCGAGAATTTGAAGTTGATGTCTGCAATTAAATCAAATTAAAGAATTTTTGAAAACAATTTTATATCAAATTAAATAATTTCAATTTTATTAGATATATACCTGAAATGTCTGAATCAAATATATTAACCACACGCAAAAATATTTACATTATTTATCAGTCAAATATGCAGTTAGTCAAATAATCTATTTCTGTTATTAGACAGATGAAAATAAAGAAGAAAAAAACGAGACACGTGTTATCTAGAGTTGGTTCGGTATGATATACCGATTTTTTCAAATTATACCGTTACCGTACCAAAAAATACGGTATTGAAAAAATAGATTGAGATTAAACTATAAATAAATATTTTAAAAACCATTCTTTATGTTTGAATCATAAATATTTTTCAAAAATACCCAACGGATATTTTTCAATTTTGAAATTTTTTGGAAATCGAAATAATATATATTATTTTTTTAAAAAAATTAGTAATAAAAAATGAATTAAAAAAAAAAAGAAAAAAGAAAGGCTGCAGCGGACGCTGCATTTGAACTTATTAAATGAATCCAAATTGATGAATTATATATCTAATATTGTATGTGTGGACAAAAAAAAGCTAGGTAGAAAACATAAAATAGAAATAGAAAAGTAACGCGAAATTGTATGTGACTGAAACCTTTCACAATAAGTACCAAAGTTTTTTTTTAATGTATTTCAAGCGTCCGCTCTTAACAACAGCGGACGCTATAATATATATATATATTTTTTATGTTTGAGCGTCCGCTATTTCAAGTAGCGGACGCTAGTTGTATTTTTTTTTTATGCAGCGTCCGCTGTTGCTGTTAGCGTTTTACCTTATTTTCGAAACTTCCTCACAAACACCTTATTTTTGAAACCTTTTTTTATTTTTACATTATTTTTAAAAAAAGCCCGATCTTGAATGAATGCAAAAAGATAAACAAAACAATTTGTTTATTGAAATTCGAAGGCAACGGTTTCTTCATCTTTCCTCTTCTATTGAAAGAATGATACACTAAATTCGATTTTATACAACACTTTGTACAAACTAACTTCAATTTAGTACTTACCTATTGTCTAATCGAAACTTCTAGAACACTACTACAAGCACAATCTTTTATGTTTTTGTGAAAGACTCTCACTCAACTAAACTTTTAAATTCGAATCTTGTATATATTTGTGTGAGTGAGTGTGTGTGAGGATTTAATATGTTACGACATGTATTTTCAAATATATCCTCACATACTAGGAAATGCTCTTAATAAGTTGGTGTATTTATGTAGGATTCTCTTTTTTTGTTTGCTCCTCTATTCTGTTCTTTCTTCTATTGTCCCACTTGTTAATCTCCCAAGTTTTTATTTATAGATTCCGGATCTGATATGACTTTTAGGCACAATGAAATATCCAGAAAAGGCTTATGTGCACTTTTGATCAATTCTAACAACGCTGGTACTTATGTCTGATTTGTGTTGGTGTCACCTGATCTGAGCTGTTGTGAGCTGATATGAGCTGTGTTCTTATCTAAACCGTGATATGATATGAGCTGATGTGTGAGGTTCTAGAGAAATAAGATCGGAGCAATCAGATCGGAGGTGGGCCATGCTGATATGGATCGAGCTATGCTGGTAGGATCGAGCTGTGCTTATCGGGATCAAGCTGTGCTGATTGGATCAAGTTGTGCTGATTGGATCGAGCTGTGCTAATCTGGATCGAGCCGTATCGGGATCAAGCTTTGCTGATTGGATCAAGATGTGCTGATCTTGTCGAGCTCTGCTGACTCCAAGGTACCGAGATGATCTGGTCGAGCTGTGCTGATCGGGTAGGTTGTGCTGATCTGATAAGAACTGTGCTGATCCGGTAGCGCTGTTCTGATCTGGGATTCAGTTCAGAGGAGAATTTGATGTCCTGATCTGGGAGTCAGTTCAGAAGAGACTTTGATGCTCTGATCTGAGAGTCAGTTCAGAGGAGTCTTGCAGTACTTATATCAGTTAAATAGCTCAAGAATTGGACTTCTGGTCAAAATACTTAGATATCGTTTGAAGCAGAATCTAAAACCCGAATCCTAACCCTTCGACAGATCGGATGCTTCTTCCCAATTGCTGGATATCGGCTACTTATTTTGGAGCACGTTTGGTACCATTGGAACCCTCACTCCAAACCTGTCTTTTCCCGACTAATTTGGAGGCTTGAGGTGGCCGGAGAGGGAGAACGATGATAGTTCATGTGTACTATTTTTCGCACTTTCCGATCGTTTGGCTCCTTAGTTTTGGTCACCGTTTGCTGTAAGTACTTCACCTTGCCTTTATTTTGAGACAAAAATCGTAAGCTTTGGGGTTGTTATGAGCTACTTGTGAGCTGCTCAGTGTTCGGCCAGTTCAGGCGAGATGTTCTGGTCTATTTTTCTCTTTGGTTTTGAGAGATTGAAATCTGTTTTGAATGATTTGGGTTGTAGGTTGTTTCTAGGTTCCTGCTGGTAAAGTTTGGAACTTTTAGCCACCGATCGATGTCTCCTGTCGCCGCTAGTGTGTGGGCTGTGTCGGCACCTGTTCTCGGTTGAGGTATTTGGTTATATACTGCAAGGTATGAATGGAGTGTGAATTTATAGCTTTCATGGTGTTTAATTATGTGCCATGTGTTATTGAATGTGTTGTGCTATTGCCTGCTCGTACTGTTATTTATTTTGTGGATGCATCCTGTAGCATGGCATTGAGCATATGCATTGATGCTGGGCCCTGATTATCTTGACAGCTATTGAGTTTGTATATTCAGAGATCTGTGTTATAGCCTCTTTTTAGTGGTGTTTTGTGTTGTACACTCATGAGGAGTGCATTGAGACAGCCTGGGTAGCTTCCCAACTCTCAATGTTGTAGCTAGGATGGGTGGTGATGGTTTGAGTTAGCTCACCTTTGTTTTTCATTGAGACCGCTCGGGTAGCTCCCTCACTCTCGACGATGTAGCCACCTCCGTTATTCTGTTGAGACCACCTAGGTAGCTCCGACACTCTCGACGATGTAGCCATTTAGATATTTGTTGACCATTGTGTTTGATCTCCAGTCTTGCTACCCATTATTCTTTTCTACCAGACATGCAATGCATAGAATATTGCAGTTTCAATCTTATTGGATTGTTGTTTTATGTTTTTCTCCATATTGAGGTTTGAGCCCATCCCTTCGGGGCTGCTTTGGTCGTGTTGGCAGGTGGTTCAGCTGCACTAGGTAAACATCAGTAGTGGATCCCTTTAGGGAGTCGATCAAGTGTCCCATCTATTGTATAGTAAATATTTTCAGTCGAGTCATTTATTAGGGGATGCCCTGTGTAGCGTTGGTATTTAATGATTCGATGTTTGTTTTATTCTATTGGATATATATGCTAATGTCTGGGAGATTGAATGCTGTTATTTCATGGTTTTGCATGAACTGTGAGCATGATTAGCTCTGCATGTATTTGAAAGATAACTTTTAAATGACTTTTCTTTTGTTAAATCCGAGTATTAGACTAATATCTATATTTTGTGTATTTCCATATTTTAACTTGTTGTTTTTGCATCAGACCGAAAAAGAAAATTTTAATCCACTTTTAAACTTCCGCATTATATGCTTAATTCTATGATTAATTCTTGATTATGAGCAACGGTCCTGACATTTTGGTTTCAGAGCTTAAAATTGGATAAGCTCAATTTTATATTCTAGTTCACTACACATATATTGTTTCATTGCATGTGTTTGACTGCGTGTTGCACCTGTTTGTATTGTTTACCTTGGTGTCTCGTAGATGGCACCTAAGAGGAGAGGTAGATTGGGGAAGCAGGTTGCAGAGTAATCTGAGGCTCAGAATTGTGTGGATGACATAGTTCAGCCTATAATATTTCTATGCGTCGACGTGCTAGACCGGTTGAGGATGAGGTGGAGACCTGGCTCACCAAGTCGATGAGATGGAACTGGTTTTGGCTAGATTTCAAAGGATGAATCTCCGGACTTTCTTAGGTGCAAAGGTAGGTTTGCTAGCCGAGGTCTAGTTGGAGCATATGGAAGGTCTGTTCAACATGGTTTATTATGATGCAGACCAAAAATTGAGTCTGGCGACCTTTCAGTTGACGGAGCATGCGCAGAGATGGCTGAACGATACTTCCAGTGCTATGAGAGAAATGGGTGCAGTGATTTCGTGGAGATCTTCTGTTCAAATTTTAGACAGAAGTATATCCCGGAGTCTTATTATAATGCCAAGGATCATGAGTTCAACCACTTGGTGCAGGGCAACATTAAAGAGGCGGAGTATGATCGGTAGTTCTCTTCTCTGCTCTCTTATGCACCTCACATTTTCAGTCAGGAAAGGGCGAAGCATAATAAGTTCTTGGAGGGCTTGAGACCAGATATTTTCCCTTTGGTTTTGGCTGGTTCCTCTTGTCAAGCCCGGTGCTCTTAGTCAAAAAATAAGCACGCAATTAACAGCAAAACACGGAAGTTTGAAAGTGGTTCAAATTTTTCTATTTGGCCTGAACGAAAATATCAACTTAAAAATATATCGATACTCAATATAAAGGTTGAGTATATATCGATACTACACGGGGCATCCCCCGATAACCAACTCGATATATATATAGATATATCTGAGACACTCGATCACCCCCTCGGGGCTCCACTAGCTTACGCACCACCTGGGCCAGACAAAGTACCTGGGTAACCTGAATGGCAAACAAGACAAACCAAACAGCCACGGAGGGACAAGGGGTCAAACCTCAGTACGGAGAACAAAGTAATACAACAAGCATAATATGTAAGATATATGCAACGTGCTATGCAAATGCATGTCCGGTAGAAATAAAATCGTATAACAACCGAAGGTCAACAAACGATCAACATCAACCTGTGGCAACGTCATCGAGGATTCGGGTGGTACCCGAGCATGCTTAATGAAAAATATATGTGGCTCATCGTCGAAACGAAGACGGGCGCTACCCGAGAGGCCGCACATAATGCCAAGTGTATTGCAACCACCCGCCACCATATATCCAGGCCACTGCAACTGAGGGGGCAAGAGCGAATCGTTGCGTCCTTAGTGCACTCCATCGTGAGTGTGTAACGCAACATCATCTCACGAGAGAAGAACTCAAACAGAGCATCAGATCACGGCTATCAACAAATCATGTAGATCGCGCTCCCTCCATATCAGAAGATTTAGATCAGCTCACACCTGATCTGACCATATGAAATAGCCCACACTATGCATAGCAGCATCAGCTCGTATCAATAGACCAGATCATGCACTGGTCAGCTCACGCATCCAACCAGTTCTCTCCAAACCTGATGACCACAACAGCTCGCTCCCGATCTGATAACCACGAACAGATCTCACCTAAGATGAAAACTACAAACAGTGCTTGTCTACATAGAACGTTACTACCAGCTTACACTTATACAACAAAATACCAGAGCTGCTCGCTCCTAAGCTATTTTTCCTGCAAATAGCTCATGACCAAAAACTAGTGCAACGCCCAACGAAGCGGTTTAGATCAGAACTGTTACAGTTAGATCATCTCACGCCTGATCTGATCCAGGATAAACCCGATAAATCTCCTTAATTAATACACTAATCTACGAAACATCACAACCCTGCTACCTATGCTGATTCAGTGAACCGAGAAATTGACATCAAGGAGGGCTTGCTGAACAAGCAGTCTCAGTTTCAGCTGTAGGTTGTTCAGGGTTTTCACCCTGTAACTTCGGGGATGTATTCTTTTCAGCCTCCTAAAGTGTCGCAGCAGCCTAGTCATCCAATATTTAAGCACAAGGGGAAGCAATTCAAGAAGAAGTCGAGTTCTAGTTCCTCTGGTTCCGACAGTTTTTGTGGAGGCATTTCGAGGACTGTATTTTTGGTCATTGTGGAAGTAGGCATCTGATTACGCAGTGTACTGGAGTACAAGGGGTCTTCAATCTTTGTGGAAAGTATGGGCACTATCCGGGAGTGTGTCCTTCTGTGAGAAGTCAGCGTTCCTCCCCATTGCAGCATGGCCGGTCTGTAGGATCGTCCCGAAAACAAAATACTCCTATTCAATCTCAGCAGGAGTCAAGATTTTCGTAGCCTCGAGGGTCTCTCCAGTATCCTGGTTATTTGCAGTTCAGAGGTTCTTTTTAGCCTCAGTATTTGGGACCTCAGCAAGCCCATGTGCATGACATGACTCGAGAGCCGGCTAGTGATGAACCTGGAGTAGTTGTTGTAGGTACATGCTAATCTTTATTATCCTGCATGAGTTTTTTTTTTTGACACATGAGCATCACATTATTTTCGATCTGATGCATTTGTTTGTTAGTATGGTAATGCTACTAAGTTGTGTGTTGTTGTGTCTGTGTCTACTCCTTACAGTGTGAGTTTGTTTTCCCAAGAACTAGTTCTGAACTGATTAAGTTTGATAAAATATTTTGATGGAAAATCTGATTAAGTTGGAGATGAAGGATTTTGGGGATGGATTTTTTAGCGAGTTATAGGCTACTGTCAATTGTTTCCATGACTTGATCAGGTTTAGGCCTCAGTTTGGTGAGAAGTGGGATTTCTATGGTAATGACTCCCGATCTAAAGTCACATTGGTATCAGCAATGGAGATGTTCGTGTTGTTGTCACTTGAGAACTCTGGATTTATGATTTATACTTTAGATGTGACACCCGAACCAAAATTAGAACTTTGTCATATTCCTATTGTTCGGGAGTTCCCTGATATTTTTCCCGATGAGATTCCAGGTTTCACTAGAAGGAAAATTGATTTTAGTATTGAGTTGATGCCAGAGACTGCCCTGACACCGAGAGTCCCGTACAGGTCCACACCAACAGAGTTGAGAGAACTGAAGGATCAGTTCATGATCTTTTGGAGAAAGTCTTTATTAGACTGATATGTCATGTAACACCAGATTGAACATCTTCATTGTGCCAACGCTGCTATTTTCAGCATGTTTTCTCCTCACTCGTACGCACCCTGAAAAACTTCCCAGGGGGTCACCCATCCCTAAATTTCCCCCAATCCAAGCACGCTTGACTTTGGAGTTCTTAAGTGATAAGATACTGAAAAGAAGATGCATCTTGTTGATATGAGTAATATCAATTAAATTTGATAAGCCTATCTCAACTAACCTCAAATATATCTATAACTTCCCAGTCTCGGAATCCCTCTTATTATGGTGTGGGATCGGTTCATACATGTAACCCTTTGCCTAGAATCCTGTCAAGAGCCGTTCATTATCCATACAACCTCTTGGCTTCGGCGATCACTTCGGCCATCTTTTAAGCCCCGGGCGTCACATGCCCACCAGCTTCCTCTTAGTTCATTCTCGAACCACACCGTACTAAGAGAAGTCGGCACTGATACCAATTGTAACACCCCAAATTTAACGGTTGTCCTCACTGTGCCAACATCGCTCTTTCATCGTGTTTTGTCCTCACTCGCACGCACCCTGGAATCTTTCCAGTGTGTCACCCATCTCTTAATTTCCCCAAGTTCACGCTTAACAGTGGACTTCTTAAGTGGTAATCTACTGAAAAGAAGATGCATCTAGTACCAATTAAATCTAATAAGCCTATCTCAACTAACCTCAACTACATCTATAACTTCTAAGTCTCAAAATATCTCTCATTTCGATGTGGGATCGGTTCATTCATATTTCCCTTCACCTAGAATCCTTCCAGGAGCCGCTCAGTGCTCCGTGAAATCTTTTGGCACCGGGAATCACTCCCCGCCCTCTTTTGAGCCTCGGGCATCACAAGTCACCTTGAGGAGCTCCGAATTTTTTTGGTGAAAATAAAGATGGGACGATGAGAATGTGTATCAATTTTAGGCAGTTGAATGAAGTGACAGTGAAAAACAAGTATCCCCTGCCTCAATTGATGACTTGTTTGATTAGTTTCAGGGTTCAGCTGTGTATTCCAAGATTGATCTTCGTTCCGGATATCATAAACTCAGAACCCGAGATGAGTATATTCTAAGACAATTTTTTGGACGAGGTATGGACACTATGAGTTCCTTGTTATGACTTTTGATCTGACGAATTCTCCAGTTGTCTTTATGGATTTTATGAAAAGGGTCCTTCGAGAGTTTATAGACCGGTTTGTTATTGTGCATCGATGATATCTCGATCTATTCGAGGACAAGAGAGAGCATAAGGAGCACTTAATATTAGTTCTCCAGGTTAGAGACTCATAGTCGTATACCAAATTTTATAAGTGTGGGTTCTGGTTGGACATAGTTGTATTTCTGGGTCATTTTGTTTACACTCAGGGCATATCAATTGATCCCAGAAAGGTGGAGGTTTTTTTACACTGGTCGCTACCTAGGAATGTCCATGAGATTCGTAGTTTCTTGGTGTTGGCCGGTTATTATGGACGCTTTATTGATGGATTTTCTAAGATAGCTAGATCTATGACTCAGTTCACCCAGAAGGATCATAGATTTGTGTGGACCGAGGATTGTGAGTCCAGTGTCTTATTACTGAAGGAAAAGTTGACCATTCACTTTTGGCATTGCCTGCAAGCTTAGGTTGTTTTGTTGTGTGCTCAGATGCTTCATTAAATGGATTGGATGTATTTTGATGCAGAACGAGCGAATGCTTGCTTTTGCTTCTCGTCAGCTGCAACCTCATGAGACCCGTTATCTAGTTCATGACTTAGAGTTGGCTTGTATTTGCACTGAAAATGTTAGGACCCGTTCAAATCGCGCACGATAGTGAAAATAGCTCAGGGAGGGATACACACGATATGAAAGATAAAGATTGAGCTGCAATAGCTTTGGTTCTTGAAAACATTGAGCATCGAGAAGTATATCAGATCTGGTATAAAAACCAAGGCAGAAAACATCTGATATAATCTTTATATTTTGAAACTGAAACCTATTGGTTTTAAAAATTGCGATGCACATATAAATGCATGTATGCTGAAAGCTGTAAAGAACTCATCTGGAATTTATTTATGGAAGTTCAAGCTGAATCTCCTACGTCCCCCCTTCTACCAAACTGGAAGGCTTACTAGAAGACTTTGATCTTATAGCAAATGTAAAGACCCACCTCAGCTGAGACTTATCCACTTCCCAAAGCTGAGCCTCCTAGATTCTCTACAAACAAGCTCACAAGCTGTGTGAACTCCATCTCTAAGAACTTGTTTAACGTCTTTGTTCAAATACTACACACACTAAGTTTTACGCCTTCATGTCAAAACATATTATGTGTGTTTCAGGGTGTGATCGCTCAACTAATCTATTCAGCTCTCAGCTCTCGGCTCTCATATATGTGAGTGAATTCGTGTTTGAGAAATATAACAATTACACTGTATAAATTGAGGGAAGTACTTGTTCCAAAGCTGAAAGGCTTCAGTAGTCGACATTGACGATTACGCTCTTCTGATATGGTCGTCAACTTCTTCGCCTTCCCTCTATTTTCTTCCCTCTATTCTTTCTCTTTGTTGCATGTCTTCTTCATCAGTTTAGCTCGCATATATAAGGCCTCTGGCCTTATGTTACCGTTGGACACAATCTCTCAGCCGTTGAAAAGCTTCTATAAAGTTTCTGACATTGTGTCCTTGTTGTCCTTTCATCGTATATAGATAGGTGAGGCCATTTAATGTTCTTTGTACTTGCTCTGAACTGATGTAGACATATCAAAACAATCAGTTTGAACTGCTTTAATTTAGTCTTCGAGTAAGCTCGTGTTCAAATTGCTTTGCTTGTGATCTGATTTACTTGAGCTGATACCCCCTGAGCTGATATGCTCCGATCTGTTCGAATCTGAGTCTTTTTGCTCTTGGATGTTCAGGCTAACTCTTGCTCTGATCTGACTTTAACTTAATATTTGATAGGATCAATATGGCTCGAAAAACAGGCCTAGGAGTTCAGAAGGGGGGGGGGGGTTGAATGAACTCCTTGGTATTTTTAATATTTTCGAAACCATTAAAACGATTATACAAGCACCCGCTTAACTTAAATCCGAGTTACCAGATTTAAGGTATCTCAGTCCCAAAAACTGATTTCTCGGTTAACATTAAATGTGCGGAAATAAACCGATTAATCAGTGAACAGTATACGTAATAAATAAATGCAGTAATGTAAAAGTATAGAGTCAAGAGTTTGTTGAAGTTCGGATATCAATATCATACGTCTCCCCTTCTTCCTTTTCAAGAAGGTTCCACTAGAAGATTTGATGTTTACAGCCTCTGTAACCACCCAGTCACCGAGCCTCGCTCAAGATGAACTCATAGCAACTCCAATCAACAAGCAGGCGCAGCTGCTGAATATAAGTAATAAGAATTTTCGAACTGCTTCACAAAGCCAGTTCGTTACAGACTCAAGAAGATAATACAGTGAAATACACAACTATTTGAGACTGTAGATCTTCTGGTTTCTATACTATGAAACACGATTCAACAAGGTGAACCAGAAGATGACTCGAAGATTGACATCTAAGAATGCTTGATTGAAAGTTCTTCAAGTTGTATCACTGGACTTCGAATGACTTTTCTGTGAGAATATCCAGTAACTGTGTGAGCTTTTTGTTTTTGAGAAAGCTTTGTGAGAATGTAGCGATTCACACAGAGTATGATGAAGAGTAGAATGACCGAGAGTTGGAGAGCTTCTTCGATTTAAATTCCAGCTATTTATACCCTTTGTTCTCCAACGGTCATAAAGGTAGCCTAAGGAAACAAAATCCTTTTTGAATATATGTTCATCATACAACCATATATCCTGCTCCACCAAATGGTAAATTTCGCTTCGTCAGAGCCAAATTGTCTTCTTTCCATATTTGTTCAAACACCGTATAACGTCCTCTGTATACTACGTACTATTTACCCAGAATAGCACTGACAGTGTCTCCTTAATTCCAGGCAATTGTACGATTCAATTTTCACCATTGATTCTTTCCAAATTTGAATATAGATAGCCTTTGAATCGGTTCATCGTTTACGCCTGAAAGTTTTCTATTGATCAGATCTTTCTTTCTTGAAGAAGATTGATTAACTCATCGCTGATCGAATATATATAGCTGTCACATCTGAATGCATAGAGACATCTGACTGCTTAACGAGATCTGATTGCTTAACGAAATCTGATATATCCCCCTTTTTGGAAGTTGTGGAATAGGAGAGATCTGATACCTTAACTGGTCACAATAATATGGATAGTTCTGCTGACAGACACCATCGCTGATTCAATAACGAAGTCTGATACGAAGACATCTGAATCACTCTAGAGCACTTTCAACAGTAGAGACCTGACCCGATAAACTGACCCGATAACCCAACTGTTCCAAAACCCGAATCTGATCGAAATCTTTAACCCGATAAGACACACCTGATATCCATGAAGTCTGATTGCTCGAATGTCATCGTAAGGGACAATTCTTGTCTTATTTTGTTATCACCAAAACTTATAAATTTTACTTTAACAATTTTCCCATTTTTGGTGATGACAAAACTTAGCAGCCTTGAGACTTATATAGACAAAATGAATTGCACAAAGTCTGCTGAAATATTATAAATATCATAGACTGAACACTGTACAAAAGAAGACTAAACCAAATCCTAAAACAGGTTCTCTCCAAACATCAACCACTTTGCACCTCTCTTGGGTGGTAGATATGGACCATAAGTTATACCACGAATACCCGATTCAACTCGCGATTCACCTGACTGAAATATTATAAATATCATAGACTGAACACTGTACAAAGAAGACTAAACCAAATCCTAAAACAGGTTCTCTCCAAACATCAACCACTTTGCACCTCTCGTTGGGTGGTAGATATGGACCATAAGTTATACCACGAATACCCGATTCAACTCGCGATTCACCACCTCCAGTATCAGATCACCTTCTCTTTGAACCTCTTCTATCGTCTCTTCTTCTATCACTACCACTACCTCTGTTTCCACCTTCTCTACTAACACTTCCTCTACCAAGTCTGCACTGATCATCTTCTCTGCTTCCATTTCCCCCACTGGGTCTACTTTGGTCATCAGGAGGCGGTTGAGGTCGGCTGCTACTGCCACCTTCCCCATTTTTAGCATCACCACCTCTATTGATGTAATTAACGAGGAAGCCAAGTTGGGTGGAGAGGTTTAGATGATTCTCTTCGGCTTTCGCCCGGAAGTCCAACAATTCACTACGAACAGTAGCAACTTGCCCATCCAAGTCTGTTAATATAGCTCTTTGCTCTTTGACCTCCTTTCTGATGTCAGCATTGTCTAAGGCAACAACAGTCACTTGGGTACTAAGCTTCTGTTGAGATGTGAGAACATCCAATGACAGCAGGGTCTTTTGGTCGTGAATATCTTTCCGAATGTTGTTAAGCAAAGCCCTGTAAGCCCTGTCCTATTCATCAAATCATCCAGAAAATTGTCTCTCAAGATCGTGGATGTGCATTAAAAGTATATCCCTGAGTTTATCTACATCATCCTTACGCCTGATTTGCTCAAAATGAATTTGTCAACTGATGCGCGTAATTGAGCAAAGGCCTCTGTGAGATCGGTGGAGACAACTGGTAGAGAAACTGATTATGCGCTGTGTCATCCTCCAAAGGAATATCATCGGAACTGAAGTGCAAGGAGGAGTCAGCAGAGGAATCTGGAGAATCGCTATATCGATCAATATCCATCTGTACATATTGATTGGAAGCATATGAAGAAGTAATTAACTGTACATGGGAAGAAAAAACTGAAGCTGAAGAAAAGAAATTTGCGGTAACTGTACACCTGTATCAAAATATATTAGCAGAGCCCAAAGAAGGTCCGATCAAAACGGTAGCGGAACCGGAAATACTGAAATCAACTGTGAGCAACCCGCTAAATAGACTGTATCTGAAAAATGCTGTACACAACTGAGACCATCCCCAAGAAGTAACTGTTGGCCTACGGTAACTAAACTCTGAAACCGGCTGTACAACAGTAAGAGCGCGACAAAAATTTAGAGAACCTACTGGCAGCAGTTTCCCAGAGACAAAGAATTTAACAGCCTCTATACACACATCTGCCCATCTCTTCCGCATCATCTTAAAGAACTCACTAACAGGTGGAAGTGTGTCCACATAAGAAAACTGACACGAAACTTCAAAATTTGAAGAAACACAAAGCCCTAGGATAGGCTGCCACAAATCATTTCCCTCTTGAATAACAAGGGACCCATCAACCGTGATCATGGTTCTAATCCAGCAAAGATATTTGAAATTTGGGTTTGATAGGGTGATTATTGCGCCACGATCACGCTGTCTTCCCTCAAAAATTTTTGAGCAACACGTCTTTTCCCACGTAAGACCGTGTGCCTGTTGGAGAACGGTGGCGGATCCGGATCCCGTCTCCCGGCGGCGCAGCGGAAGTTTAAAATTAAGCGCCGGGATACGTTCAATACAATAAAGGCAGCACTAGAAACCATTCATAGGATGATTTTCGGGGTGTTACCTTGTTGGCGTCTAGGCGCCTGGCTCCGACCAGTTTCACGAGGAAATCGGCACTTCAAACTGTAGGCGGCGGTAGATGTCAGGCCTCGTGCTCACAACAGATAAACACATGCGGAAGCTATCAAAAAGTGGGTAAAATTTTCGCTTTTAGGCCCAACGGTTTTAAACATATAATTTAAAATACAACAATACTTAAAATAAGTTTCCCAAATCATAAAACATCCAACGATAAAGCATACATAATTCAAACATGTATCAGACTCTCCTACGGGTACAACAACAAAGCACAGGGCATCCCCCTGGCTAACTGATACATATATATATATATATGCTATATGCAACTGGGACACGCTAGCCACCTCCTGGGGCACCACCAGCTGGGTTAAACCCACGACCAGCTGTAGAACCTGGGTTTCCTGAAAATAACACAACAAAGAAACAAACCAAGCCCCGGAGGGACATGGGGTCAAACCCCAGTACGGAGAGCAATAAAACAACAGAAATAAACATCAAGGAATAAAATGCAGGTGCTATGCATGAGACGCCGTAGAACAACGGGAAGCTCGACCCACAAGGGAGCTAAGGAACTCAAACATAGCTCCAAGAATTACCAACAACATACAGTGGCCACGGGGTGTGTTCACAGTGTGGTAGTAAGCCACTCGCCATGACACTACTCCCACTTACCAGATGCATCAAACAACTCAACCTGCTGTTGCCTCGCCCATGAACTGTGGTAGTTAACCACTCGGCGCATGGTGGCTACGATCCCAGCAGGGAGAATGAGAGTGCGGTATTGCCGCTCGCCCTCACATCCTGGTAAGAGACAACAACAATACAACAAGGTACAAAGACTACCAAAGCTGGAATGGAATATCATGCGTGTATGCACATGCTGGAAAACAGACATATAAACATATGCAACGCAGCAAATACACAAATAGCATACACAGTCCTCAACCAGGACAACAACAAGCACGGTAATCCAACACAGCCATCTCGCAATTCATCCAAGCCACGTTCTACGCTGAATTACAATCTCAAGATCCGTACCTTATACTGAGCAACAATTACTACAAAACAAGGCCTGAGACTACTGATTCCAACCTGTAAAACATACGCAAAATACAAGGAATCATCAACTCAAAACTCACGGCCAACACATAAAAGCTCACGGCTGGGAGTCACACTCAACCAGCTAACCATTAAACCTCAACAACCAAACAGGAAGCTTAAAACTATGGCTAGGAACAAGGTCTCGAAGCTGGACAGAAACGCTACCTGCACAACAAAACTCACGCACGAGAACAGCAACTTTGTGCTTTCGCTCCAACCCACGACAGCTTCCAAAAACGGTGTAGGATGATAGAGCTTCTTGATAGGAGTCCAACGCTACCTCACACGAGCAAAACAACCGCCGAAAACGCCGGGAATTCACCGGAATAGCTCACGGTGAACAGTGCTCTAGGGTTCGAAAGATAAGGAACAAAGGCTGGAATATTTTCTAAGTATGGGAACTGATATCGAATTTGAAGACCAAGTCTTCCTATAAATAGCACTAGCAACGACTAGAAATCAATACCAATAATTGTCTACCGACAAAACCAGTCGACACTAACAATTTCCCAAACCAGCAGACGCAAGAACCAACAGCTGATGAAATCTCGAGCCACGCTAAACAATCCAGTCGCTAACTACAGTGATCACCACCAGCTGCAAGCTACAGTAGCGAACAATCTCTCGCAGCTGGACAACCAGACACTATTTCGAAACGCAAAAGCTGGACAGCCAGTCGACCGGATGCTAAAATCAATCACAAGGCAAACCATCGACTGGTCCTCAAAACGGCGTCGCACCAACTTATCCAGACGACGTCGCATAGGATGCTCAATCCTTAATACCAGCTGCTGGTCATCCAGACGCAAAACACAAAACAACGCACAACGCTTCCCTCGTCTGGTACCAGTCGCAACGTACCAACACAACCAGTCGCAAGCACAGGAGCGGTGACCCACGTTGACCATAACCCTCGACTG
>KQ987416.1:232742-258835 GCA_001598015.1 Dorcoceras hygrometricum
TTTTAAAGTGCGATTTCTCCTCTCAACCAGCCCGTTCTTTTGAGGAGTTCTAGCTGCAGAAAGCTCATGCTTTATCCCTATGTCATCCAGATAAGAAGATAATTTTTGATTTAAAAACTCGGTACCACGATCACTTCTTATTCTGTTGACTGTACAAGATCTGTCATTTTGTAAACGTTTTAAAAGCCGAATGAGTTGGTCAACGGTATCAGATTTTGCTTTTAAAAACAGCACCCAATTGAATTTTGTAAAATCATCAACAACAACTAGGGTGTAGTTCGTTCCCCGTAAGCTTGTTACGGGAATAGGACCAAAAAGATTCATATGTAAAAGCTCTAAGCTTCGGGAAGAACGTTTACCGCCTTTATTTTTAAAAGTAGAACAAATTTGTTTACCAAGCTGACATGAGGCACAGATCTTGTCCTTTGAAAAATTGATTTTGGGCATACCAGAAACCAGTTCATGCTTCATTCATTGATACCACAACCAGCTCTTGGACGAGTTGGCTGCTAAACAAATTTGTTCAGATCCCATGGGTTCTGACCAATTGATAATGTAGGTATTCCCCGATCTTTTACCTATCAATACAGTCAGTCCTTCTGGACTCTGAACTATGCATGTGTGCTGTTGAAAGTTAACTATGTAACCTTTGTCACATAGCTGACTTATGCTAATCAAATTATAATGCAAGTTATCAACAACTAAGACATCAGATATTGAAATGTTACCGTGGGTAAGCTTACCCTTACCCACAGTGTTACCATGTGAGTTATCACCAAAGACTATTTTTGCTCCTTTGTGCAGAATGACATATGTCAGCAGCTTTTGGTTTCCTGTCATATGTCTTGCACAGCCGCTGTCCACGTACCATATGATTGATTCATCAGCAGCTTTGTACCTGTTGTCCTACAATCGTACAAACATATTTTGGTACCCAACTTTGCTTGGGTCCAGATAGGATTACCTCTTTCGGGACCCATACTTTAATTACTTTGACAGCTTTCCCAGTATGATAGTCCATAAGGGTCTGTGCAGAAATATTGTGAGATCTGTTGAGTTTTGGTTTGACATGTTGACCATTCAGATTTCTCGTAGGCTGAACCTTTTTCCAAACAGATTTTACCTTCTTCGAACTACGCCTAGGCTGGTGAGAAACAACCGACCTAGAATCAGCTTTGGCTTTATCTTTGTCAAGTCTGTTCTTTAGCCAGCTTGGCTTGGAGTTCTCATGTCTTAGAAAACCGATACCAGCTTTTCCTTTTTGATTCAGCTTTGAAGAGTTCTGGTCATCATACCTTACCGACTCGCATGGATCATGTTGTTAGAGTAGATGCCCAACTAGCCAACTTGTGGCGTGTGGGTTCTTATTGACTCTTTGTATAACGATCTTTATTTATGAAATTCGTATTCTTTTATGGCATTCTTTATCTTCATTATTTTATAATGTTAATAATTGTGTTGGATAAAGACCTAGAATGCACCATAGTGTATGTTAGATGTGATAGTGGATATGATGGCTATCATGAAACACATCTAATAGTCACTGTGTATTCCAAACTCGTTCCTAGTCGATTGGGCAGTCAAAATGAGGATAAGGCCGCCCGAGCTTGAGACTAGCATCTGCGATGTGAAGTACCACGTTTCATTGGTAGGGAACATTGTGATGTTCTGAGCATGCAGATGGATAGTGACCTGGTGATCTATCGAACTACCCTCGTTCGGACTTTCCAAGTGGTTACCATTTGTCGAGTGGATAAGTCCGAGGTCTTGGTTGTACAGATTAGCCCTCATTACTCGAAACGTCATTGAGACTCTACATGATAGGTGCTTCACTTTGACCCGTTTACCGACTTAGTTGGGGTCATCAGGTGGCGGGATTGGGTGAGGTCCCGATGCATGTAGGATTCGATGCTTCGTTGTCGAGGATTCACCGCTCGCCTTTGTGCGTGGATATCCTATGCTATCTGAGGAGATAATAGTGTGATAAATATCTGGCCAGAGTACTAGATGTGTTTTAGGTAAATGGGTTTACCTAGTAACACACGTGATGTCACTATTTGATCTCCAAGATGTATGCATGGTTATTGGATCTCTAGTGACTCTCGATTTACCAATGATCGTTGATATGATCGGGATATATGTGTTGAAAGGACCGTACTGTACGTTAACCATGACCGACTGGTTCTTGCAGGCACTATCAGTGATACCAAAGGGATCATGGGACGATGTTTCTAGGCGCTTTACCATGATCCGATGGGTCAGTCCGAAAATGTGTTTTCGGAGTCGCAATTGTTGTGGGCCCACGGCTAGCTGTATCCCTGAACCATTGAGGGTCACACAAGTACTGGCTTCTCGATTCCCGCACGGAAATTGAGCTCAATTTGTTGAGCATAGGAGGAGGAAGGATGGAAGTGCGACTTCCTAAAATTCAACAGGGGTCAAAATGCAATTTCCCTAAAGTTTGGGCTAGTTTGACTATCCTTGAAACTTGGAGGGGCTAAACTGCAATTTTGGACTAGGTGATCTGAAAAATTGTTTTCGCATCATAATACTCAGTTTTGTAAACTGTGTAGATCGGTCCGATCTGATCGTCGATCGGAAGTATGATGGAGCCACGGTGATGCAATTGAACCGAATGTTCATACGGGACTGGGCCTGACCCAGGCCCATTGGGCCGGTTCAAGCCCATCACAAGTCTATAAATACATGACCTAGGGTTTGCATGACACAACTCTACTACTCCAAAAACCCTAAAGTAGCCCCCTCCCTCGCGCCGCCGCCCGCCGTCGTGCGCCGCCGCCTGCCGTGGTTGGACTTGTTCCGACCGTCTTGACGTGGAGATTCCGTCCGTGAAACATTTGTCGTGTTTTCTAGTGCAGACCGACAAAGGGATCATGATTTCAGTCGTGGACCGGATTCGGAGAACGACAACCGCCAACCGTTGAAGTGCCAATTTTGCTCGTGAAATTGGTCGGAGCCAGGCGCCTAGACGCCAACAAGGTACCAAATCAAACATGCTATGTATGTTTATTTTTTATTATTGTTATGTATTGACCGTTCCCGGTGCAAAATTTTTAAATCCTCCGCTGCTTCCCGGGAGCGGGATCCGGATCCGCCGCTGCGCCAACAAGCATGTCTTCGTGAAGGTCGCTCCGATGAAGGGTGTTATGAGATTTGGGAAGAAGGGCAAGCTTGCACCCCGTTACATAGGACCTTTCGAGATCCTCGACAGAGTGGGGACATTAGCTTATCGTGTAGCTTTACCCCCGAGCTTAGCGTCCGTGCATAACGTTTTCCACATCTCCATGCTTAGGAAATACGTCCCTAACCCTTCGCGTGTGTTGAGCTTTGAGCCCCTGCAGCTGACGCCACAGATGACTTTTGAGGAGCGAGCCGTTCGTATATTAGGCAGGCAGGATCGGAAGCTACGCAGCCGGAATATTCCTATGGTCAAGGTCCAGTGGCTGAATCACTCCGAGGAGGAGGCCACGTGAGAGGTAGAGACTGATATCAAGGAGCACTACCCAGATCTTTTCAGTTAGTTTTTGAATTTCGAGGACGAAATTCTTGTTAAGGGGGAGAGAATTGTAACGCCTAGGAATTTTCCTACCTAAATCGCATGCATTACTATTTTATTTATTTATCCGCATGAGTTATGCTATTTGATTTATTTTATTCCGACATCGAGTTATTTTTGAGATTCATGATTTAGATGATGCGAGGTTGGAAAGGAGTTGACGAGGATACCGAGAACTCTTTTTTTTTATTCATTCTCGAAGTCATGCCCCATGCCTTGAAACTTTCTATTTTTAGAAGATGAACATTGGAGAGGAATTTCGTTTTTGAAATACTTCTAAATTTTTGCAAACCATGAGGGATTGAGAATTTCATTCTTTTAGATCCCACATAAGACCCTAATATACACCATTATGCAACACAACTCTTTCACAAAAAAAAATAGAGAAAACCTAGCCCTCCACTCCCCTTGTAGCCGTCGCCCCCCTTCCCCCCATCACTCCCATATTCTTCTTCATGTCCCAAGCTTCCCTCCTCCTTTGAAGCTTCAAGCACCCCCTTTGGTGTGTTCTAGTGGTGCTCCTCCATCCTCCTCCCAACAGGCATCATCTTGGTTGTAAGTTTTTCAAGGTTTAAGGCAAGTACAAAGCATCATTGATGCATCTTTCAAGCTATATTAATTTGTGTGTGTAGATCTAAAGGATTTGATGTTTTAAATTCAGAATATGATGCTTTATTTACATGTTAACATAAACTTTTCACGAACTTGGCAGACAAGGCATAGATCTAGACGTGTGGGAAGGAGTGGAGTCATGAAGGTGGGAGATCGGTCATGGATGGAGAGTCACGGCTTCTCCTCGGTTCCTTTGGCTTCGGGTGAGCATGCACGGTCTAGGTGTGGCTGGGAACGGCCCATGGATAGGGGTGAGCATGCACGGTCTAGGTGTGGCTGGGAACGGCCCATGGATAGATCAAGCCGAGCCCTTGAGGCCATGGTAGACGAGGGGCTGCGTGAAAGGGGGCTGTTGCGTTGTTGAGGTTTCATGGAGGGTGTGTAGTTAGGGTTTGAGTGAGCATGGTTCATTTGTGGCCAAGGGTTGAGTCCAGGAGGGTTATGAGAAGGTCCAGGGGTCGTTTGGGGTCTGGTATAGTGTCTGGTCGTGCCCTTTGGTCGAAAGAAGTGGTCGGTTTAGAGAAATTGACAGCACCTAGGCTGGTTTGCCACCTGTGCGCGGCCAGCGTGGTTGCAGACGTCGGGTTGGTTACGTCCGTAACTATTTTTGAGATTTCTTTGTTTCAGAGTCAATTACGTCGAGTTAGGCTCTCGTGGGTCCAAGTTTGAGGTCATTTGGTTAAGAAATGGATTTTATATGATATTTACGGTTTTGTCGCGCAGAATGGGTCCTTTCGGGGTATTTTCGGGAAAGTTGAGAATTTGAGTCTTAGGGGCTGCCAAAATTCGTGAATTGTTTTATTTGATGTTTTAAGCTTGATTGCCGTTGATTTTAAGCATTTTTAGAATTTTTGCGATTCATTGAATTTTCGGAATTTATTTATGGTATAAAATCCCTAAAAATTATAAATTCAGCATGTTTGACTATTTTATGCCATTATTGACTTTTATAAAATGTTTTATTAGCAGAAGGTTATGATTTAAAGAAATAAACCTTTTTGAGGAATTTTGAGGAATTATTTTGAGGCATGAATTAGGAAAATGATTTTTGAATGATGGGACTTGATTGTGGTTTTTCTATGACGGATATGGGGTCGAGAGACGTTCCGCTTGCTATATCAAAATGACGGGTCTGGGCTTCAGATAAGTACTAAAGTGCCTTTCCAACTGACGGGTCTGGGCTCCAGAAGAGTACTGGAGTGCCTTTCCAACCTAGTACTAATGTTTATTAGCTTGATCAAGCGACTTGAGGTTGAGGGACCACAGTCGAGGAACGGAATTCATTTTATGCATGCAAATGTTTTAACAAATTTATTTTATGCATGCAAATGTTTTAACGTTATTGAGGATTTATACGTTTATGCTTTTAAATTTCAGAAAAGAAATTATTTTAAGTAGGACTATTTTATTTGCATGTGTATGTATTATTTATTATTCGTTATTCCTGTTTTGTACTTGTTGAGTCTTTAGACTCACTATGCTTGGATGGTGCAGATGAGGCTGAGATCGAGATTGAGGGGCAGGATTCCTGAGCGGATTGCAGTCGGACTTGGCACCTACCCAGCGACCTATTGTTTCCGCTTAGCATTTTCAGTCTTTTTAGCATATGTCTACTTGTTTTGAGAAAAGTATATTTCCTTTGGCATGAATATTATTTATGACTTAGACAAATTTCAGCTATCATGCACGTTTATTTTGTTGGTTAAAACTTTTATTATTCTTAGAAACCTTATGACAATGACTTACTATTATTTCTTCATTTATAAATTTTTTATCATATGGGAGTTAGTATATAATGAAAAAGAAACAAAAAAAAAGAAAAAAAATATTCCTAGTATTTTCTTTTCCGCAATTATGATCTCTTTTAAATTAAAAATAATTTAAGAGTGAGGGACGTTTCAGCCTATAATCTCATTGTAAAATATACACAAAAATATATAAATTCCTCGCCACATTAATTTTCTCTAAATTAAGGAAATTATGGAGAAATAATAATTTCCTATAAACATAAAATTGAAGAGTTCATTTTGAAGCAATTAAGGAGATATTATATATTATCAAGGTAATTATTAAATTTATTTTGTTAATGCTCCTTTTATTTTATAACACGATCACTCGAATGTTTTTATATATTTCAATGTATAATATCATGTTATTATATAAAAAGAGTTATTGACACCTCATTATAATGACGTGATATGATTTAAAAAAATTCAGTTGTTTGTTATTATATAACTTATGTATAATATCATATTCTTATATGAAGGAGGCTATGCCACTTAAAATATTAATGTGAGGTGATATACAAAATTGTAAGGATCGAAAAAACAGTTGGGGAGTTCAGAGGGAGGGGCTGAATGAACTCCTATGCTGATTTTAATGAAAATCTATTTTCAAAATATTTTATAGCTCGAAGCTAACCTCTAAGCCGAGTTACCAGCTTGGAGGGTTCTCAGTGATAATCTGTTTTCTTGGGTAACCAGTGAAATTGTGCGGAAAGAACCCAATTCAACAGTGAACATGTATGAAATGTGTAAATGCAGTAAGTAAAAGGGTTCGCGAATTTGTTTATGGAAGTTCGGAGTATAATCTCATACGCCTATCCTTATTCCTTAATCGGAAGGATTTCCACTAGAAGATTTGATTGATACAACTCTTATAACAACCCGATGAGACAGCCAGCAGCTGCAAGAACTCCTAGTCTCACAAGAAATAGACACAAACTGCAATCTGTTCTATAGTGCAAAGTATGCAGCTCTAAGCTGGTTTGTTAATCTAGCACTCAACGCTCTGTTTTTGATTATACAGTGTAAACAAAACACTACAGAGTGTGTGTACAAATGTTTCGTGACACAAATAATTGAATAACGATCTATGAGTGTGTGTCACTAGCTCTGAGCTGGTTCAATAATGAACTCTGTTTTTGCTCTTGAAAGCTTGTAAGTTCTTTGTTGAAGCGATGTGTGGATCGTAGATTCATAAATTCGTAACCTCTTCACAACTGATCTGCTCTTCAATTTATACCCTTTGGATACAACGGTAATGAATGTTACCAGTACACATCGTATGTATCCAAAGTGAAATAACTACGGCGTCTTAAATGCTTGTACTGTACACGTATATCTTCATTAAATGCTTTTCCCTTTTTAGCATACTCTGTGCCGTATCTCGCCAAAAACATATCTCTGTATATCTGGGATTAGCTCAAATTAATTCCAACGACTACAAATCAATACAGAGAAGTCAAACATTTCACATCAATCTGTACGAAACCTCAAAGTGTTCTGAAATCCATTTTGCCAAGTTGTCTTTACTCAGCTGGTTTTCCCGATCTGGTTTCTGCGTAGAGCTTCTCTAATCTAGTTCTAGGATGTTCTACTATGATCTAATCCTAAACTGTCCCAGATAGTAATCGTTGTTCACAACTGTCTTCATCTATAGAAACACAAGCCTTCCTGATTGCATCCATCTCTTCTAACATAATCTGTCTTGTCCTTCACTAATGCTATCGTTGAACCAGTTCTGCCTGAGCTGCTCTCAACTGATCGAATGCAAACTGTTCTATCTGATCTGGTTTCTATAATCAACGCAGTAAACTTTGTCTTGAATTGTCGATCCATTTCTGAGCTGATTAATCTCTTTTATTGTCTTCACCAAAACTTGTAAATTTACTTCAACAATTTCCCCCTTTTTGGTGATGACAGAACTTGCAGAAAAAGAGATTTTATTAACATTGAAAACTTTTTACAAGTACAAAATCAACGAAACACACGAATACATATCTACGCCCCAAAGCCTACATCAGCCGTCTCTTTTTGCTTCTTGGACCTTCCCCCTTTTTGGCATCACTTACTTCTTTGAAGTGGTTAACCAATTCGGCTAGCTGCATATTGAAAAAATCTAACTCACTAGTGATCTGCAGTTGATTCTCTATGAATTTACGAACTAGGCTTGTTTCCAACGCTGTCTAGGAATAGTGAACGTTGGCTACCACATCATCGATCTTCTTATATAAAGTCCACCTGGATATGTCTGATTCGTGCTTCATATATGTCTGAGTATCCCTCACCATATCAATCTTTGAATCCAGGGATACTACGACTCTTTTCACCTCTTTAATCTCCGAATAAGCATCAAAATCAACTTGGGGTCTAGAAAAATTTATTGGCTGCGGACCAGCTTGGGAAAAATCTATTGGATCTGTTTATACAGATCAGAATCTATGTTTTGATTAACACAAAATCTATGAATATCTTACTAACGACCTATATGACTTGTGTAGTACATTTGATTAAGAAGGAAGGAATATATCCAAACTGGAACAGTAAGGGGATGCCTAAACTGGTTCAGTTGAAGATATTTATGCTGGAACAGTGAGGGGACGCCCAAGCTGGTATAGCAGAAGTCTTCCAGATTGCAGGGAACACCAAGCTGGTATACCAGCTTGATGCAAGAGCAGTTCAGAGACCAAGTGCAGAAAAGATTTGGTGAAGTGCAGAACTGTTCAAGAGCAGATCAAGTGCAACGTACAAGTGTGGTGTTCAAGTGCAGAGCCATATACAAGTGCAGTGATCAAGTGCAGATCAGATCACTAAGCACGGCTATAAACAGTTCATCATAGGGATCTTAATCTGAAGATAAACTGAATCTGAACTGGTTATTATATCCCAATAAAATGGGATATATTCATTGGTGCCGGATTGCAGGTCAACCAGTGAAAGAAGGTGTGTTTGCCGATGGTTTGGATGAGGTGTTTGAATGGACCAAGAGAACAAGCAAGCACACAATGGCTCTTGACGAGAAGAATAGAGCCGAGCTGGTAAACCAGATCAGGGAAAGGAAAACCTGATCAAGGATCCCAGCAGCTGGATGCTTATGATTGGGAAGCAGAAGGCTGCTGGCGAAAGAAGCAACCAGCTGGGAAGGAAACCAGCTGAGAAACCAGCTCAAAGAAGTGACTTGCTGAGTATGATGAACAAGGTGGCTCGAAGCAGCTCAAGAGTAGGACAGAACAGAACAAGAGCAGCTCAAGAGCAGATAAGAAGAGAAAAGACTAGCAGATGCCATCAAATCAACGAGCTGGTACAAAGAACCAAGATGGTTAAGGTCAAACCAGCTTATCAAGAAGATCAGATGATGTCCGAATATAGAAGCATAAATGGACAAAAATACCAGCTCCGCGCAAACCAGAACAGAGGCAAGCTGGTAAACTGGGAAAGGACAAACCAGTTCGGATAGCATGACAGATGCTATCAAATCTACGAGCAAAGCGATTTGAATACAAGACTATACGAATACTGCTTTTCAGTATTCAAATCGATTTGTTGTATTGTCTTCTCAGTACAGTGCTCACGTGCTTAAAGTGAAGAAAAGCCTGCAACGCATTTAAAGACAAAGGAAGCAAAGTACAAAAGTGTCAGAAGACTTTCAAGGGCTACAAATTTGTGTCCAATGGATTAGTCTCCGCATCAGGCTATAAATAACAAGAGCAAAGCACAAGCAGAAGGATGCACGAACAGAAGAGAGAGAGAGGCGCACATAAAGAAAAGAAGAGCGCAACAAGAGCGAAGTGTTGTGCAAATCAGAAACATAAAACATCAGCACACACAACACAAGCTCTGGGAAGACATTGGTAAAACCAGCTCAGACAGGATCACTTCCCAGTGTGTGAGATTTCATCCTTGAGAGATTGAGCATAAATTGTAATCTCATACACGATTCACTCACATATATTTGAGAGAGCTGATTAGATTAGTTGAGTGAATCAAATATAAAACTGTCCATTGTAGTCTTTCGACAGAGACGTTAAACAAGTCTACGTTGTCTTTTGCACTGAGACGTTAAAGAAGTGTCTGTAGCCTTTCTCACTGAGTCCGTAAAGAAGTGAAGTCAGACACACGCAGCTTGCGTGCTGGTGTGTAGTGGTTGCTAAGAGTCTTGCGGCTGCTGGTCGTAGGAGTGGGTTGCAGCGAAGGCCACTGTAATCAAAGCCTTCTAGTGGATCCTTCCCGATTGCGGAAGAAGGGGAGATGTAGGAGATTCAGCTCCAAACTTCCATAAACAAATCGCAGCGTATTTCTTTACAGCTTACTGCATTTACATTCATGCACTGCATATTATTTTAATACGCATAAAACCGTAAATGAACTTTTGAATATAAGAGTTCAGTTTGAGTTGTTTCCACATGATTTTAATTCATTACTCAATCTGTATCTCGGTGCACTAACATTCAAGAACACTGAGCTATTGCAGCTCAAGATTTATTGAACCAGATTACTTGTGTTAAACCAGCTCGCAGAGCTGATGGTAATCCGGACCAACTCGCAGAGCTGTTGGTCCAGCTGTACGTTGATCTGGTTCATAGTTGCGTGTTGTTTTCAACTCAATAATTTAAAAATGCACATAACTCACGGGGTTGGTTTTTGGACTGTGTGAGAGCCTACGTGAGTTGTGGCAGAGCTTGAACACCCCCTATTTTTGATCCTAACAAAATCTTCTTCGTATTCTCCGCTGTTATTGTTTCTATCTGCTGTATATCGCACCATCTATAAACCAAAAGGGCTGGGACCATGAAGGTCCTCATTATTTGCATCTGAACGAGAAAATTGTACAGAGGAACTAGATTGACTTGGATTTGACGGGGAAGAACCAGCTTGAGCCTGGTTCTCATCTGGTTGCTCTTCTTGCTGAGCTGGTTCTTCTTGAGCCTGTTTCTCCTGAGCCTGATGCTCCCCCCTTGAGCCTGATGCTCCTCCTCTTGAGCCTGATGCTCCTGAGAATTCACAGCCTCTGCCTCTGCCTCAGTCTCTTCAACATTCTGTACAATCTGACTAATCTCCTCAATCTGCTCCTGAGCTTTTTGCTCAATCCTCGCAGTCTCTTCGTCCATCGTAGTTGGTTGTTTTTCCTCGTGAACCCGATGGTCAATGGCAAGAATCCTCTGCTCCGCTGCCTTAGCCGGTTGCTTCTCTGCCTCCTGATCTAGAGCTGTGGTTCCTTTGTTGGACACTATGCGCCCCTCAGTCCAAGTGATGTGGAGAATATCATCTGGAGTACAACCTGCGATTGAGGACTCGGGAGCCAGAATGGGTAGACCAGCTAGAAGTAGCTGAGCCCTGTGTTGTAGTACAATCTCCTTAAGCTCGCGGTCTAGAAACCAAATACACATGTGATCATAATTTGCAGACGGCTTAGCTGGATCAAAGTTAGCCTTGTGCTTGTCTACAACCCCCCTCAACTCCTTTTCATACAGCTTGTACAACACCAACAACCTCCGCTCCAATAGTTCAGTCACCAGCTCTATCTTAGCCCACAACATAAACTCATATTCTATTTTAGCCATACTAGCAACGAGCGTCATCGACTTGATTGTATTTAGCCTCACCTAAGTGGGAGGAGTGCCCAGTCATCATATTCAGTCATCTTGCTGGACACTTCTTCCCAAGCTGAGTTAAGCACCAACAGACAGTGCTCCTCCACTGGGTTTGACCGGGCAAATGCTTCAAGAGTTCCTTTGCCCTTCGCAGCTGGGTCTATCTTGGGCAGGAAATGAGTTGCCCATTTGATTTCCCGAATCTCCACGGGAGCAAAAATACCCTTACCAGCAAAATTCATAGGCTATTGAGCTGGTTGTTCAGGTTCAGACCTGACCACAATAGAACGCTCCTTGTTAACATCCTGCGCCTCCATTACTTCAGACTCCACATTCTCTTCCGGATCAGAAGCGGTAGAAACATTCTCAGCCTCAGCTGGAATTTCAGGAATCGGACCAGGATTGATACAGCTTGGTTATCAACGGTTTGTTTCACCGGCTTGGTCCTCTTTGTCTCTGCTTCTTCATAATTTGCACCATAGGGAGGGACACAGTGAACTCCGAATCAGATGAAGCTAACAACAGTTTGCGCTTTGGTGAAGCTCCACCTTTCTTCGCTACACACAGCTTAGACAAAGGGCGTGAATCCTCGTCTGAGCTGGTCCCAAACTCAGACTTTGCTGGAGCAGCTTGGCTCTCAGCCACCATCGTCTTATTCACCATCACCACCGTTTTCTGCTTCTTCTTCATCACTGCCTTCTCCTTCACCAACTTCTTCTTCTCCACAGCCTCTTTCTCTTGCTTGTTTGTCAGCGACTGCAGATTATCAGCAGTGAATTTGTTTTCACTAGCTGTGTCCCCCAAGGCCTTGCTCGATTCACCAGTTGGGACAATAGCCTGATTCTTCTTCATGTAGGTGAGAACCGACTTTTGGTTCAACACCTTCAGGGGGTGCAGCTTTGCAGACTCCCCGAGGTCTGCCTTCACCACTTTTTCAAGAAAAATTCTCAACGGCACTGCAAATCCTTGAGATTGTCTGCTAGGCGTATGCAACATGGAAACTAGGGTTTGGAACAAGATATGCCCCAATTCACCTTCAAACCTGCGCTTATCGTCACCACATCGAAAGAACCAGCTTTGGCGCACAGTGCCTTGGCTAAAATGCCATGCAGTAGCCGTTACTCAATCTTCATATATTTATTCTTATTCGGCGGTCGGAAGGGAACAACAGTACCAAAGAACACCATCTTCATTTCCGCCACTGCTTTGGCCAGAAGATCGATGAACCCGACTATTACCTCAGTCGGCAGTTGAAACGTCGTCTCAAAAACATCCGTTGTAATAACCATCTTCCTGTTCGCAACAAAACTCACAATCGTTCATGCGATAACCTTTGCATTGGCAAAAAACTCAATCATATCTCCTTCATATACTGAACCAGAAACCCCCAAAAATCCTTTCAGCCCTGTTTCTTCCATAGTATTGAACATTTTCACCACCCCGACATGCTCTATGCTTAGCACTGATTCAAAATTGACATGCAATGCATTGACAGAGAGATAAGCAACCATCTCGAAGATAAAAGGATTAGGAAACGAAAGATTTGCGCAAGATTGCAATAAAATGCTTGAATGCTTGAAAATTTTGAAAGCATACTGGAAAAGAGAAAGAGAAAGGGTTTATGTACGAACGAGGAGAGAGAAAGGTTTTAATGGACAAATGTCATCCTGATATTTAAAAGACATTTGAAATACCATAAGGATGACCGTCCGATTTTAAAATGAATTTGAAAGGGCAAACCAATCTCAACCGTTCGAATTAATATACCAGAGCGAAAACACTTATTCAAACACCGTGATAAACATCTACTGTGTATGTCTCTAAGCTGGACCAGATTAGCCAGAGCTGACTAGCTCGGAGACAAACAGTCACGTTTTGGGCTTATCTGTTTGAATCTATATTTTCGCCCTGAACAAATGCATGCAGAACATAATCAAAACATATCCAAGAGACCTAAAATATTTCTAAAATAAGAAAATTTAGCGTCGGGTAGAGGCTTGGTGAAGATATCAGCAACTTGCTGATCTGTTGGCACATGCTCCACCCGAACGTCCTTCTTCAGCACATGGTCTCGAATGAAATGATGTCAGAAGTCAATATTCTTGGTCCTGGAATGCAGCAGGGGTTCTGAGTGATCGCTATTGTACTTGTGTTGTCGTAAAAAATTTGTGCCTCTGCTGCATCAACGCCGTAGTCCAATAGCTGTTGTTGTATCCATAAAATTTGAGCGCAGCAACTCCCAGCTGCTAGGTACTCTGCCTCATCTGTGGACTTTGCGATTGATGTCTTCTTCTTGCTAAACCATGAAATCAGTCTATCACCCAAGAACTGGCAAGTTCCACTTGTGCACGCCGATCAATCTTGCAATCTGCGTAATCTGCATCACTATAACCAATCAAATTGAAGAGTCTTTGGGATACAAAAGACCCACGTCCTGTTTGCCCTTAAAATATTTTAAAATACGGTTAACAGCCATGTCATGAGACTGTATCGGATCATCTTGGAACCTTGTTCACATACATACAGAAAACATAAGTAAGGTACAAGAGAGATCCAATCATCCCACGATACATGGTTACCTCAACGGCAGTTCCAGCTTCATCCTTGTCCAGCTTGATTGAAGCACTCATCGGAGTAGCTGCTGATGAACAGTTTTCCATCCCAAACTTCTTGAGAAGTTCCTTGGTATACTTTCCTTGATTTATGAAGATCTCATCCTCAAGCTGCTTCACTTGTAGCCCTAGGAAAAATTTCAGCTCCCCCATCATGTTCATCTCGAACTTGTCCTGCATAAACTTGGAAAATTTATCGCAAAGCTTGGGATTAGTCGAACCAAATATGATATCATCAACATAGATCTGTACGAATAAGATATGCTCATTTTTAACAAATTTAAATAAAGTCTTATCTACAGAACCGATAAAAAAATCATGATCAATTAAGAACTTGGACAAATTATCATACCAAGCTCTAGGAGCTTGTTTCAGACCATACAAAGCTTTGTCAAGCTTATATACGAAGTCTGGTCTGGTATGATCTATGAAGCCAGGAGGTTGTGTAACATACACTTCCTTATTCAGGATGCCGTTTAACAAAGCACTTTTAACGTCCGTTTTGTTGGATCTATTTTTACATATCAGAATCTAAGTTTTGATTCACACAAAATCTATTACTATTGTACTAAAGATTTAACTTAAGTGTGCAGGTTAGGCTGAAAGATACAAACGCGATTTCAGAGGCCTAAACGAAGGAATTTGGCAAAAAAGCGGCTTATGTCACGACATAGTCGTGAGTTTTACTCGTTGGGCCATTTCGGAGGGAGTAGCACTGGTCTCATGAGAACATATGCAAGTTCAGCAACGAGCTGGCACAAAGCACTGTAGCAGATCGAACCAAGAGCAGATTAAGAAGATGTCCAAATTAGAACAGTGAGGGGACGCCCAAGCTGGTCTAGTGGAGGACATCCAAGATGGTACAGTGTGGGGACGCCCGAGCTGGTCCAGCAAAGGACAACCAGATCGCAGAAGACACCCAAGCAGGTTCATCAGATTGGAGCAAGAGAAGGTGAAGTGTAGATAAGATCAAGAGCAGCTTAGTTGAGAAGAGACCAGCTCAGATGAACAAAGCAGTTTGAACACAATTAGTTCAACGGGTTTGCTTCGTCTTGTCCACATCAAGTACACAATTCTCATACTTAAAGTCATCAAAGGCTGCAACATTAAAGGTGGACAAAGCTCAAAGTCATAAAACCTGCAGACGCATTAAATGTGAAAGGACACAAAGTACAACCATGCCAGAACCTTTTCAGAATACTTATCAACGGTTGGAAAGATGTGTCCAACGGGCAAAATCTGCACAGGGCTATTTATATGAAGAAGACGATGAGCTGAAAAGATAGCGAGGAAGATAAAAAAACAGAGGGAAGAAAACAGAGAAAACATATTTTACAGAAGCACTTCCCAGTGTGTGAGAATACCTTTGAGAGTGAGCGTACACTGTAAACTTCTCACACACAGATTCACTCACATATGAGAGCCGAGAGCTTAATTGTTTAGTTGAGTGAGTCACAAACACAATTCATTGTGTTGTCTTTTGCACCGAGACGTTAAAGAAGTGTGTGTTGTCTTTCGCACTGAGACGTTAAAGAAGTGTGTGTAGCCTTTCTCACTGAGGCAGTAAAGAAGTTAAGTTAGACACACAGTCTGTGGGCTTAGTGTGCAGTGGTGTGGCTAGGAGTTCTTGCGGTTGCGAGCCGTCAGAGTGGGTTGTAACGTAGGGACGTTGAAATCAAAGTCTTCGAGTGGAATCCTTCACGATTGTGGAAGAAGGGGAGACGTAGGAGAGTTTGCTCTGAACTTCCATAAACAAACTTCAGCGTATTTCCTTTACTGCTTTCCGCATTCATACATACGCATTGCATGTTTGTTTCTTATGTCTAAAACTGCTTAATGAGCTTTCGAAGATAAGAGTTCAGATTGAGTTATTTCCGCATGATTTATTTCATTACTCAATCTGTAACTCGGTGCACTTTAATTCAAGAACATTAAGATACTGCAGCTTAAGAACCTGTATAACCAGATCGCACGTTCGTTCATTGAGCTGGTAGAACTACCGACTGCAATCAGTATTGCACTACGCTGGTTTAGCGCTAAGCTGGTTCCACATATACGCGATCCGCATTCATACACACGCATTGCATGCTTGTTTCATTATGTTTAAAACTGCTTAATGAGCTTTCGAAGATAAGAGTTCAGATTGAGTTATTTCGTATATTTATTTCATTACTCAATCTGTAACTCGGTGCACTTTAATTCAAGAACATTAAGATACTGCAGCTTAAGAACCTGTATAACCAGATCGCACGTTCGTTCATTGAGCTGGTAGAACTACCGACTGCAATCAGTATTGCACTACGCTGGTTTAGCGCTAAGCTGGTTCCACATATACGCGATCTGGTTATCTGTTGCGTGCTGTTTTTCGAAACAGTTAGAAATTTCAAAATGCACGTAATTACGGGGTTGGTCCTTGGGCTGTGTGAGAGCCTACGTGAGTTGTGGCAGAGCTCACGAAAAACCACGATTTTCGATCCTAACACATTTGATAGACTTTAAAGTTCTTAACTGCAGCATATGCTATAAAAATGCGAATGACTTCTAGTCTAGCTACAGGTGCAAATGATTCCTCAAAATCTATGCCTTCTTCCTGTCTATAGCCTTGAGCTACTAATCTAGCCTTGTTTCTAAATACCTTTCCATTTTCATCTAGTTTATTCCTAAAGACCCATTTATTATCTGTAATGTTCTGTTTAGGAGGTCTAGGAACGAAGTGCCATACTCTGCTACGTTCAAACTGGCTAAGTTCTTCTTGCATTGCTTCTATCTAGCTTGGGTCAACTAAGGCTTCGTCTACATTCTTAGGCTCTATATGTGAAATGAATGCAGATTAAAGTACTCATCTATCATCTGGCCTTGTGTCCTAAGAGGTGCAGAAGGGTTACAGATGAATTTGGTTACAGTGTGCACCTATTGTATGTGTTAAGGTCGGGCTGTTAAGTCTATGAATTTGGGGAGATGAGTGTCTAACTGCTGTTGATGTCTTACATCTCTCAGGGATTAGTCTTACCTCTTCCACCAGCATCGATATTTTCCCCACCAAAGATAACTTTACCCATTAAGATATGGAGTCACTCATGAGTAGTTGGCTGTAGGGCAAGTGAAAGATTGTTAGAGTAGGTGCCCAACTAGCCAACTTGTGGCATGCGGGTTTTGTTGACTCTATGTAAAATAATATTTATATATGCAATTCACATTTTATGTAATTCTTTATCTTAACTATTATGATTGTAAAGTTGTTGGATAAAGACCTTGAATACACTATAGTGTATATTGTTGGCGCAGCGGGGGATCCAGATCACGCTCTCGGGGCGCATTAATATTTTATGCCCGGGAATGCTCATTTGCAAAAAATCAATACTAAACATGCATATGATGTTTAGAAATATTTAATTTTGAAGACTTGACGCCCGGCTCCGACTATTCCTCAAGTGGAGATAGCCCTTCATTGATTGAACAGATTCAATCGTCTAATCCAGTCCATGATCGGTTTTCCAATTCCTTCGCTGACTTGCACTAAAAAGCAAAACAAATTGTCATGAACGAAATCTCCTCGCCAAGATGGTCGGAACGGGGTCCGACGGTAGGCAGCGGCGGCGGCGGTGGCGAGAGGAGACCGAGAGTGGAGGGGAGGGGAGAGAGAAGTTGTCTACACAAATTTGTACAATGATCAAGTCTTTTTTCTCTTCTGAAAGGTCTACTCATTTCCAAATTATAGGTAGAAGGATAGGATTTGGACAAAATAGAGAACATTCGATTCAAATCAAACAGTTAACATTTGGTTCAAGTCAAATAGGGAACATTTTTTTCGACTCCCTAGATTGTGATCTCATCATAATCTCGATTGATGATCATATATCACTGATGTGCTCAGTATACAAAACTGATCATTATGATGCAAAATAAAATTTTCGGACCACTATATCTATTTATGGCAGTTTTATTCTCATTAGCTAAATATGGAAGTCCTACTCCCTTAGCTACTTTTGGAAGTCCTACTCCCAACCTTCCTCCTACTATATTCAACACTTTGAGTACCATATCCGTACAGAAATTGAGAAACCAGTACTTATGTGACCCTCAATGGTTCAGGGATACATCAAGCCATGGGCTCACAACTCCTTGTGACTCCCAAAACACATTTTCAGACTTACTCATCGTATCATGGTAAAGCATCTAGCAACATCGCCCCATGATCCCCTAGGTATCACTGATAGTTCCTGCAAGAACCAGTCCGTCATGGTTAGCGTACAATACGGTCCTTTTAGCTCAAATATCTTGACAGAATCAATGACCATTGGTAAATCGAGAGTCTCTTGAGATTCGATAGTCATGCATACATCTTGAAGATCAAATAATGACATCAAATGTGCTACTAGGTAAACCCATTTACCTAAAGCACATTTAGTACTCTGACCAGAGATTTGTCACACTATTATCCCCTCAGATAGCATAGGATATCCATGCACCAATGACCATTGGTAAATCGAGAGTCTCTTGAGATTCGATAGTCATGCATACATCTTGAAGATCAAATAATGACATCAAATGTGCTACTAGGTAAACCCATTTACCTAAAGCACATTTAGTACTCTGACCAGAGATTTGTCACACTATTATCCCCTCAGATAGCATAGGATATCCATGCACCAAGGCAAGCGGTGAATCCTCGACAACAAAGTCTCCTACATATGTTGTGAACTCACCCAACCTCGCCACCTGATGACCCTCACGGAGTCGGTAAACGAGTAAAAGTGAGGCGAATAACATATAGAGTCTCAATGATATTTTGAGTAATGAGAATTAATGTGTACAACCAAGAACTCGGACTTAATCCACTGGAAAAATGATAACCACTTGGAAAGTTCGAACGAGGGTAGTCCGATAGATCACCAAGTCACTATCCATCTGCATGCTCAGAACATCTCTATGTTCCCTACAAATGAAACGTGGTACTTTGCATCGCAGATGCTAGTCTCAAGCTTGAGTGTTTCCCTTGTGAGACCCAAAAGCTGATGAGACTAATTGAGTTAATTAATCGGGTTTTATTGGATTCAGATTTGAGCGAATGAATCTGGGTGTTCAGCTTTGAGTCGATATGCTTGGAGAAGCTATCGGGTTTTGTATAAGTCCTTGGAACAGATCTGGAGGGTTAGTGTTTTGTTGCGGGATCTATTCAGAAGTGGGCGATGGTCATCTCTGAGTGATCGCATTCAGCAGTGGTGATGGGATCTGTTATCACTGATCAGTAGAGAGTACGCTAGCTTGTTTGGTAGCGAGTTGCTAAACTACGTCGTTTGGATTAGTTGGAACGACAGCGTTTTGGTTTAGCGGGTGAGAATCAGTAGTGAGCAGCGTTGGTCTTCAGATTTGAGAGAGATCTGAGTGTTAGAGAGCAACGCCGTTTTGGGTTTCAGATTTCGTTGGTACTAGCGATCCAGCTTTGAGTAGCGAGTGAGGTGTCTGGAACGACAGCGTTTTGGTTTAGCGGGTGAGAATCAGTAGTGAGCAGCGTTGGTCTTCAGATTTGAGAGAGATCTGAGTGTTAGAGAGCAACGCCGTTTTGGGTTTCAGATTTCGTTGGTACTAGCGATCCAGCTTTGAGTAGCGAGTGAGGTGTCCAGTCACGGTAGTGGACTTGTGCAATGTCGTTTGAGTTAGTAGAGATCTGTTTTGGCGTAGAGTGAGATCTGTTGCGAGACCTGGATGCGAGCGGGAATATTAGCTTTGTATCTTAAGTTGGCGGTGAGATCTGTTCAGCGATCTTGAGCAGATTTGAGTATATAGAGGACTTTGTCTTCGTTCTCCATTATTGATTCCCGACACTTAGAATATTTCCCAATAGCAACTCTGTCGCGATAACCTAGCTACTATTCACCGAACCTTATCTCCTTTGCTTACCGACGGTAGACAGTTCCGAATGAAGTGAGAGTGGTAGCGTTGGACTCCTCTTGCTAAGATGCTCTATTGGATACTGCTTTTGGACGCTTGCTTGAAGCTGGTGACGTGTGCGAAGACATCTCCCTTGCGTAGTCTGTTGCCGTTCCGTCCTAGCTTGTTGGGGTAAGTGTTCAGATCCAACCTTGTGCTTCGTTTAGAGCCTTCTGTTGTGATAGAAGGGTAGGACAGATTTGGTTGAGCTCGTGGCTCCCAATTCGTAGCGTTCTGTGCTTCTGTTCCTGAGCTAGTGTCTGTATTTGGCTTCAAAGGTGTGAGATCTGTATTTCTCGGGACCCCTTTTGTAGTAATTGTTGCACAGGAGATTTGAGGTACGGATGTGAGCTTGTTTTACAGCTTTGGATTGAGCATGAGTGATTATGCTTGCTGCTATGTATGCTTTGTGTATTGTATATAATTCTGTGTTGAACATTGCATCTGTTGCATACACGCATTTATTGAGCTCAGATCTGTTGTAGCCGTGCCTTGGTATTGCTGATTCTGTGCGTGCCAGGATGCTGTCGAGGCTGAGCAGGTAACTCCCGTACCTCATCTCCCTGCTGGGATCTGTTAGCCACTATGAGCGGAGTGGGTAGCTCCCACATCTCATGAGTTGGGCAACAGCGGGTTGAGCTATCTATTGCATCTGATGCTGTGTGTTGAGAAGAGTGGGTAGCTCCCATATAATCACACACCCCGTGGCCACTGTCATTTGTTATCCATTTCTACCTGTCTTGATCAACTTTGAGTTGCCTTGAGATTCTGGCTCCCTACCGATGGTTGTAGCTTTCTGTTGTGCTCAGCTGTTCATGCATAGCATTGCATATTACTTGATGCTTTCCGTTAGCTGTTTTATATTGCTCTACGTACTGGGGTTTGACCCCAAGTCCCTCTGGGGCTGGTGTTGTTTGCCTGTGTATGTGTTTTCAGGTTATCATGGTTACTCTTCTGGTCGTGGTGTAGATCCAGCTGGAGGTGCACCAGGAGGTGGTTGAGTGTCCCAGTTAGCGTATAGCATATATGTATAAGCACTGTTAGCCGGGGGATGCCCTGTGCTTTATTGTATTTCAGTTTCTTTCTGTAGTGCTTGTATCTGTTAAATGTTGTACTGTTGTACTGAGTGATTTTATTAACTGGGATATTTTGAGTATTGTATTATTTAAATTATGTATCTTTCAGTCAGGCCAAAGAGAAAATTTTAGCCACTATTTTATTGCTTCCGCTATGTGTTTGCGTGGTTAAACTCTGTTATGGAGCACGAGGCCTGACATTTTTGGTATCAGAGTTTAAGCTGGGATAAGCTCGATTTCTTTTGATCACACTTGAGTCTAGGCACAGTGTTGCTTGTTGCATGTGCATGACTACATGATTTACTTGTTCTGTGATTTATCTGTTTTGCATGACCTTACCCTCTTAGTGCCTTCGTAGATGCCTCCTAGACGTAGGGGTATAGGTAGAGGGCAGTTTCAGGAAGACTGAAGGTCAGAACGAGGAAGTGCAGCGTAGTGTTCCTCGTCGTGGACGCGATAGACAGATTGACGTGGAGGTAGATGAGTTGGCAGCCCGGGTGAACGATATGGAACTGGTGATGGCGAGGTTTCAGCGGATGAATCTTCAGAGGTTCAATGGATATGAGCCTAGTTCCGATGCTGAGTCCTGGTTGCAGCATATTACTGGGTTGTTCGATCGTGTTCGGTATGACGATGAGCGTAGGTTGAGTTTATCTACGTTTCAGTTGAGTAGAAGCGCCGAACGTTGGTGGAGAGGTGCTTCTAGGACTCTCGAGGAGACAGGTGTAGGGATTTCGTGAAGTAGCTTTTGTACTGCCTTTCGTCAGGAGTACGTTCCGGAATCTTTTGTGAACGCCAGGGAGCGAGAGTTTGATAACCTGGTGTAGGGATCTATGTCCGTGGGTGAGTATGCCCGGAGATTCTCTTCTCTTCTTGCGTATGTTCCGCATGTTGCTGGCCGAGAGAAGGCGGAGAGGAACAAGTTCTTGGAGGGGCTCAATGAAGAGCTGTATTCTTTTGTATTGGCGGGTTCACCGACGAGCTATGCAGAAGCGGTGGACAGGGTTATAGACATTGAGGAAGGAGTGAAGAATCGTCAGTCGCGTGTTAGGCCGCAAGGGGTGCAAGGTAGTCATCCCGTGGTTCCGGGGGTGCAACCTTCCCAGTCAGTGCAGTCGTCTCAGCCACCCCAGCAGCAGCATCAGGTAGCCCAGCAGCCTGGACACCAGAGGTTTAGGCCTCGTGGTCGTCAGTTTAAGAAGAAGTCTGGTTCTAGTTCTTCTGGCTCGGGGAGTTCGAGCAGTGGCAGTAGCTCCAGGGTTGAGTATTGTGGCCAGTGTGGTGGAAATCACCCTACAGCGCAGTGTGTAGGTGTGCAGGGTTCTTGTAACGTCTACGGTTAGTATGGACACTTTGCGAGAGTGTGTCCTTTGTCTGGATCGCAGCATACCGCAGCTCCACCGCAGGGTCGAGGTGGATCATCTAGAGGTCGTTCTTTTCCTGCCCAGCAGCAGAGGTTAGGGGAGCCTCAGTTTAGGCGGTTTCAGCAGCCTGGTCCTTCGCGGTTTGGACAGTCTTCCCATCCTCAGTTTTCTGGACCTCAGTTTTCCCAAGTGAATGCCATGACTAGAGATCAAGCTGAGAGCACGCCAGGCGGAGGAATGATCGCAGGTACTTGCTTTGGTTTTTATTTTCCTGCACGTGTGTTGTTTGATACAGGGGCATCACATTCGTTTTATTGCTAATGAATTTGTGGTTGAGCATGGTTTGCATACCACTTCTTTGTGTGATGTTGTGTCTGTTGCGACTCCTGTCGGAGCGAGCCTGTTCTCCCAGGAGATTTTGTTGAATGATATTCTTAGTTTTGGAGAGAGTGTATTGTTAGCCAACCTGATCAGGCTAGTGATGTGGGATTTTGACTGTATAGTGGGAATGGACGTGTTGTTTAGCTATAGGGCCACTGTGGATTGTTTCTATGGCGTTGTGCGATTTAGGCCCCAGTCTGGCGAGAAATGGAATTTCTACGGCCAAGATTCCCAGTCAAAGATTTTTTTAGTCTCTGCGATGGAGATGTTTAGCCTCTTGTCGCTAGAGAATGCTGGTTTTATGATCTATGCCTTAGATGCGTCTTCTTCTTCGAGCGTAGAGCTTAGTAGAGTCCCCGTTGTTCGCCATTTCCCGGATGTGTTCATGGAGGAGATTCCTGGTTTTCCTCCGAGAAGGGAGATAGACTTCAACATTGAGTTGGTACCTGGTACAGCCCCGATTTCGCGTGCTCCGTATCGTTTAGCGCCTGCTGAGTTGAGGGAGCTTAAGGTTCAGCTTAGTGATTTGCTGGAGAAGGGTTTTATTAGGCATAGCATGTCCCCGTGGGGAGCGCCTATCTTGTTCGTTAAGAAGAAGGACGGGTCGATGAGGATGTGTATCGACTTTAGGTAGTTGAATAAGGAGACAGTGAAGAATAAGTACCATTTGCCTAGGATCGATGATTTGTTTGATCAGCTATAGGGTTCGGCTGTGTTTTCTAAGATCGATCTTCGTTCGGGGTATCATCAGTTGCGCATCCATGAGCAGGATGTTGAGAAGACTGCGTTTCGTACGAGGTATGGGCATTATGAGTTTCTAGTTATGCCTTTTGGTTTGACGAATGCTCCCGCAGTTTTCATGGACTTGATGAATAGAGTCTTTAGAGAGTTCATCGATCAGTTTGCAATTGTGTTTATCGATGATATTTTGGTGTATTCTAAGACTCCGATGCAGTACAAAAAGCATTTGAAGCTGGTTCTTCAGACGCTTCGAGACTTGCAGATGTATGCTAAGTTCTCCAAGTGCGTGTTTTGGTTGGACCGAGTTGTATTTCTGGGTCACGTGATTTTGGTTGAGGGTATTTCTGTGGATCCCAGTAAGGTTGAGGCTATTCTTAACTGGGAGCATCCCAAGAGTGTTGCTGAGATTCGTAGTTTCTTGGGTTTGGCAGGCTATTATCGGCGCTTTATAGAAGGATTCTCTAGTATAGCTAAGCCAATGACGCAGTTGACTCAGAAAGACAAAAGATTTGTGTGGACTGAGCAATGCGAGAATAGTTTTCAATTGCTCAAGGAGAAGCTAACTACAGCGCCTGTGTTGGATTTGCCGTGTGGTTCAGGTGGTTTTGTTGTCTATGCAGATGCTTCCTTGAATGGATTGGTTGTGTGTTGATGCAGAATGGTCGAGTCATTGCGTATGCCTCTCAGCAGTTGAAGCCGCATGAGACTCGTTACCCAGTTCATGATTTGGAGTTGTCAGCAGTGGTTTTTGATTTGAAGATTTGGCGTCACTACCAGTATGGTGAGCAATTTGTGGTGTACTCCGATCACAAGAGTCTTCAGTATCTGTTTTCTCAGTCAGATTTGAACATGAGACAGCGTAGATGGATGGAGCTGCTAAAGGATTTTGATTGTGAGATCAAATATCAGCCTGGGAAGATGAATGTAGTTGCTGATGCATTGAGCAGAAAGGCTCAAGTGGCGTTGCTAGCTTCGATGCAGATTTTGAAGGTCCATGAGCATCTAAGCACTACTGGTTGGAGGTACTACCCAGCTGAAGATTATGTTGTGGTTTCTTCGTTTCAATTTGAGCCACAGATTGTTGCTAGCATTAGAGCAGCTCAGAGGACTGATCCATCTATCCATGAGTCGAGGCTGAAGGTGAGAGAGGACAGTTGGAGGACTACTCTGTTTCATCAAATAGGTGTTTGAGGTTTCGTTGCAGGCTGGTTGTGCCAAATCTGATCGACCTAAAGGAGGAGATCTTGAGAGAAGCGCACTGCAGTAGATACAGTTTGTGCCAAATCTGATCGACCTAAAGGAGGAGATCTTGAGAGAAGCGCACTGCAGTAGATACAGTTTCCATCCTGGTGCAAGGAAGATGTATCATGCCTTGAAGCAGCATTACTGGTGGGCAGGTTTGAAGAGTGATGTTGCTGATTTTGTAGCCCGTTGTCTGAATTGTCAGCAAGTCAAGGCTGAGAGGATGAGACCTGGTGGTTTGTTGCAAAGCTTAGAGATGCCCCAATGGAATTGGGAGCACATAGCTATGGATTTTGTCACGCATTTGCCTCGTTCCAGCAGAGGTTGTGATGCGGTTTGGCTTGTAGTAGACAGATTGTCGAAGTCTGCACACTTCATTCCCTATAGCATGACTTATTCTTTGAAGAAGATGGTGAAGCTGTACGTAGATTTTGTGGTGCGTTTGCATGGTGTGCCAGTTTCGATTGTTTCAGATCGTGATCCGAGATTTACTTCCAGGTTTTGGAAGAGCTTGCAAACAGCTTTGGGTACCAGATTGGCGATGAGTACAGCGTATCACCCCCAGACAGATGGCCAATCTGAGAGGAGTATCCAGATTTTTGAGGATATGTTGAGAGCTGTTGTGATGGATTTTAGTGGTAGCTGGCAAGACTCGTTGTCTTTGGTTGAGTTTTCCTACAATAACAGCTATCAGGTCACGATTGAAATGGCGCCATTTGAGGCTTTGTATGGTATGAAGTGTTAGAGTAGATGCCCAACTAGCCAACTTGTGGCGTGTGGGTTTATAGACTCTTGTATAAAACAATCTTTATATATGATATTCGCATTTATTTATATGGCATTCTTTACTTTCATTGTGTTGTATGATGATTAACAATTGCGTTGAGTAAAGAACTAGAATGCACTAAAGTGTATGTTAGATGTGATAGTGGGTATGACGGCTATCATGAAACACAAAATTGTTAGAGTAGATGCCCAACTAGCCAACTTGTGGCGTGTGGGTTTATAGACTCTTGTATAAAACAATCTTTATATATGATATTCGCATTTATTTATATGGCATTCTTTACTTTCATTGTGTTGTATGATGATTAACAATTGCGTTGAGTAAAGAACTAGAATGCACTAAAGTGTATGTTAGATGTGATAGTGGGTATGACGGCTATCATGAAACACATCTAATAG
>KQ987416.1:273287-288299 GCA_001598015.1 Dorcoceras hygrometricum
ACTGGGGTTCTGAAAATGGTTTTTCAGATCATAGTACTCAGTTTTGGAAACTGAGTCGATCGGTCCGATCTGATCGGCGATTGGAGTTACGATGAAGTCACGGTGATGGGGATGAACCGAATGTTCATCCGTTGGACCCGAGCCCATTGGGCCGGTCCAAGTCCATCATCAAGTCTACTTAAGGTAGACTTAGACTTAATCACTCATAACTTGCAACAAACCCTAACCATAAAAGCTCTAGTAGCCGCCGCCCCTCCTCTCTTCAAAAGCCGCCGCCGCCGCCTTGCGCCGCCGCCGCCTCTCTCGCCGGAATTTGTTCCGGCCAACTTGATGAGAAGAATCCGTCCGCGCCAATCTCGTCAGGCCTTCTAGTGCAGGCTGACGAAGGAGTCTCCCTTCCGATCGTGGACCTGATTGACGTAATCTACCGCCGCCTACCGTTAAGTGCCGGTTTCCTCGCGAAACTGGTCGGAGCCAGGCACGAGTTGCCAGAAAGGTAACCCCGAGAAACACCCTATGAATGGTCATAGCATGATTGTTTTAGAATTGTATTGATCGTCTCCCGGCCAATTTTTTGTTCTTCCGCTGCCTCGCCGGGAGGCGTGATCCGGATCCGCCGTGGTTCCCCAACATGAAGTGCAGATCGCCAGTATGTTGGGAAGAATTGGGGGAGAAGTGGCTCTCTTCTCCAGAGTTTGTACAGAAGATGAGAGATCAGGTGGAATTGATTCGCCAGCGAATGAAAGTTGCACAAGATCTCCAAGCTAGTTATGCGAATAAGAGGCATAGGCCTTTAGAATTTGAGGTTGGTGATCTAGTTTTCCTTAAGGTTTCTCCTTTCCGCAGCGTTATGAGATTTGGTCTCAAGGGAAAGTTAGCTCCTCATTATGTTGGTCCTTATGAGATAGCTGAGAGAATTGGTCCTTTGGCTTATCGGCTGTTGTTGCCGCCAGATTTGTCTTTCTTACATGATGTTTTTCATGTTTTGATGTTGAGGAAGTATGAGTCAGATCCTTCGCATGTGTTGAGAACTGACGAGGTAGAGTTAGATCGGACTCTGAGTTATGTGGAATATCCCTTGCAGATCTTGGATAGAAAAGAGAAACAGCTGAGGAATAAGACCATTCCTTTAGTGATGGTCCAGTAGAGCAAACATGGTAGAGAGGAAGCTACTTGGGAACTGGAAGAGAAGATGCAGCGTGAGTGGCCGCATCTGTTTGGGTGAGTGTTGTATCAGATTCCAGTAGTTGGTTGTTCTTTGTTATTTCCTAGTAGATTTTGCTTATGTTCTTTTCCCCAGTTATCTTGAACTCTTGATTTGGAGTTGATTGATTTCGAGGATGAAATCCTGTTTTAGTGGGGGGGAGATGTGAGACCCAAAAGCTGATGAGATTAATTGAGTTAATTAATCGGGTTTTATTGGATTCAGATTTGAGCGAACGAATCTGGGTGTTCATCTTTGAGTCGATATGCTTGGAGAAGCTATCGGGTTTTGTATAAGTCCTTGGAACAGATCTGGAGGGTTAGTGTTTTGTTGCAGGATCTGTTCAGAAGTGGGCGATGGTCATCGCTGAGTGGTCGCGTTCAGCATTGATGATGGGATTTTTTATCGCTGATCAGTAGAGAATACGCTAGCTTGTTTGGTAGTGAGTTGCTAAACTACGTCGTTTGGATTAGTTGGAACGACAGCGTTTTGGTTTAGCGGGCGAGAATCAGTAGTGAGCAGCGTTGGTCTTCAGATTTGAGAGAGATCTGAGTGTTAGAGAGCGACGCCGTTTTGGGTTTCAGATTTCGTTGGTACTAGCGATTCAGCTTTGAGTAGCGGGTTACGTGTCCAGTCACGGTAGTGGACTTGTGCGACGTCGTTTGAGTTAATAGAGATCTGTTTTGGCGTAGAGTGAGATCTGTTGCGAGATCTGGATGCGAGCGGGAATATTAGCTTTGTACTTTAAGTTGGCGGTGAGATCTATTCAGCGGTCTTGAGCAGATTTGAGTATATAGAGGACTTTGTCTTCGTTCTCATTATTGATTCTCGACACTTAGAATATTTCCCGATAGCAACTCTATCGCGATAACCTAGCAACTGTTCACCGAACCTTATCTCCTTCGATTGCCGACGATAGACAGTTCCGACTGAAGTGAGAGTGGTAGCGTTGGACTCCTCTTGCTAAGACGCTTCGTTGGATACTGCTTTTGGACGCTTGCTTGAAGCTGGTTAGGTGTGCGAAGACATCTCCTTAGTCTGTTAGCTTCCGTCCTAGCTTGTTGGGTAAGTGTTCAGATCCTACCTTGTGCTTTGTTTAGAGCCTTCTGTTGTGATAGAAGGGTAGGACGGATTTGGTTGATCTCATGGCTCCCAATTCGTAGCGTTCTGTGCTTCTGTTCCTGAGCTAGTGTCTGTATTTGGCTTATCAGGTGTGAGATTTGTATTGCTCGGAACCCCTTTTGTAGTAATTGTTGCACAGGAGATTTGAGGTACGGATGTGATCTTGTTTTACAGCTTTGGATTGAGCGTGAGTGATTATGCTTGCTGTTGTATATGCTTTTTGTATTTTATATGATTCTGTGTTGAACATTGCATCTGTTGCATACACGCATTTATCTCTTGAGCTCAGATCTGTTGTAGCCATGACTTGTTATTGCTTATTCTGTGCGTGCCAGGATGTTGTCGAGGCTGAGCAGGTAACTCCCGTACCTCATCTCCCTGCTGGGATCTGTTAGCCACTATGAGCGGAGTGGGTAGCTCCCACATCTCATGAGTTGGGAAACAGTGGGTTGAGCTATGTATTGCATCTGGTGCCGTGTGTTGAGACGAGTGGGTAGCTCCCATATACTCACACACCCCGTGGCTACTGTCATCTGTTATCCATTGCTACCTGTCTTGATCAGCTTTGAGTTGCCTTGAGATTCTGGCTCCCTGCCGATGGTTGTAGCTTTCTGTTGTGCTCAGTTGTTCATGCATAGCATCGCATATTACTTGATGCTTTCCGTTAGCTGTTTTATATTTCTCTCCGTACTGGGGTTTGTCCCTCTGGGGCTGGTGTTGTTTGCCTGTGTATGTGTTTTCAGGTTATCATGGTTACTCTGCTGGTCGTAGTGTAGACCCAGCTGGAGGTGCCCCAGGAGGTGGTTGAGTGTCCCAGTTAGGGTATAGCATATATGTATAAGCACTGTTAGCCGGGGGATGCCCTGTGCTTTATTGTATTTTAGTTTCTTTCTGTAGTGCTTGTATCTGTTAAATGTTGTACTGTTGTACTGAGTGATTTTATTAACTGGGATATTTTAAGTATTGTACTATTTTAAATTATGTATCTTTCAGTCAGGCCAAAGAGAAAATTTTAGCCACTATTTTATTGCTTCTGCTATGTGTTTGCGTGGTTAAACTCTGTGATTGAGCACGAGGCCTGATAGCCCATATCCTCTTTCGGACGGTCCAATCAACTAGGAACTCGTTTAGAACACACGGTTACTATTAGATGTGTTTCCTGATAGACATCAAATCCACTATCACATATAACATACACTATACTGCATTCAAGGTGCGCAATAAAATCAAGATAAAGAATGCCACATAAATGTAAATTATATGAATAAAGATCATTCTTACAGTAGAGTCAACAAAGCACACTACCAACAGTTGGGTATTTGGGCACCTACTCTAACATATATTTGATATGATAGTGTATTTGATGGCTATCATGAGACACATCTAATAGTCATTATGCATTCTAAATCATTTCCTAGTCGATTAGGCCATCAACAACAAGGATAAGGGCCGCCCGAGTTTGAGACTAGCATCTGCGATATGAAGTACCACGTTTCATTAGTAAGGAACATGGAGATGTTCTGAGCATTCAAGATAGATGGTGACCTGGTGATCTATCAAACTACCCTCGTTCGAACTTTCCAAGTGGTTATCATTTTTCGAGTGGATTAAATACGATGTTTTCATCGTACATAATTAGTCCTTGTTATTCAAAACATCATTGAGAATATACATGATAGGGGTCTCATTTTGACCCGTTTACCGACTTTGTGGTGGTCATCAGGTGATGGGATTGGGTGAGGTCATGATTCATGTAGGAGTCGATGCTTTGTTGTCTAGGATTCACCATTTTTCTAAGTGCCTGGATATTATATGCTATATGGGGAGATAATAGTGTGACAAATCTCTGGCTATAGTACTAGATGCGCTTTAGAGTAAATGAGTTTACCTAGTTGCACATGAGATGTCGCTATTTTATCTCCGAGATGTATTGTATAGCTATTGAATCTAACACTCTCGACTTACCAATGGTCATCGATTCGATCTAGATATTTGAGTTTAAGGGATCATACTGTACGTTAAACATTACCTATTGGTTCTTGCAGGCACTATCAGTAATACCTAGGAATTCATGGGGAGATGTTGCTAGATGCTTTACCATGATTTGATGGGTAAGTAGGAGAATCTGTTCTTCGAGTCATAAGGAGTTGTGAGCCCACGGCTAGCTGCATCCCTGAATCATTGAGGGTCACACAAGTACCGATTTCCCAATTCCCATATGGATATGATACTCAAAGAATTGAATATGGTGAAAGGGAGATGAGATTTTAGCTTCCAAAACCAGTGACATGAAGTAGAATTGTCATATTTAGAATTAGTGGTCCGAGAATTGATTCCGCATCATAATAAACAATTTTTCATGCTGAACGCATTAGTTATATGATTGCTAGTCGGGACTACGATGACGCCACAATGATGGACTCGAAACTAGTTTGTGATCGGCTTGGGCTTGCCAAGGACCATCAAATAATTAGTTGAGCCCATAAAATTCTTTATCAATATATGGCATGGGGGCTAATTTTGATAAAACTTGATTATTAGTAATCAACTAAACCAAAAACCTAGACTCCAACACTCCCTCAGTCACGTCACCACCCCACTCCCACGCTGCCACCACTGTCGCACACTACTGCCACCACCACCGTCGCATCTCGTTTGCATGCGGTTTGTCATGAAGTATCCATTTATGACACAATTCTAGACTTTCTAATGAGTGTGTGTCACTAGCTCTGAGCTGGTTCAATAAAATAAACTCTGTTTTTACTCTTGAAAGCTTGTAAGTTCGTTGTTGTAGCGAGAATGTGTGGATCGTAGATTCGTAAATTCGTAACCTCTTCACAACTGATCTGCTCTTCAATTTATACCCTTTGAATACAACGATAATAATATTACCAATAGACACATCATATGTATCCAAAGCGAGACAACTGTGGCGTCTTAAATTCTTGTACTGTACAAGTACATCTTCATGAAATGATTTTCCCTTTTTAGCATCTCTGCATCATATCTCGCTGAAAACATATCTCCGTATATCTGGGATTAGCTCAAAGTAGTTCCAACGACTACAAATCAATACAGAGAAGTCAAACACTTCACATCAATCTGTACGAAACCTCAAAGTATTCTGAAATCCATTTTTCCAAGTTGTCTTTACTTAGCTGGTTTTTCCGATCTGGTTTCTGCGTAAAGCTTCTCTAATCTGGTTCTAAGTTGTTCTGCTCTAATCTGCTTCTAAACTATTCCAGATAGTAATCGGTTTTCACAACTATATTCTTCTATATAAACACAAGCCTTCCTGATTGCATCCATCTCTTCTAACATAATTTGGCTTGACATTCACTAACGCTATCGTTGAACCAGTTCTGCTCTGAGCTATTCTCAAATGATCGAATACAAACTGTTCTATCTGATCTGTTTTGATATTCTCTACTCTTGTAAAATGATCTGAACTCAATCTTCTCTTCTATCAACTGATAAGCTGAATAGATTCTTGTTTTGTTCTTCCGAACTGATTTTTCTTTAACCAGCTTAACTGAACTGTCTGAGCTGGTTTGTCCTTAACCATCTTTGCTCTTGTACGCCATCTTAGATCTGATCTGGTTTCTATAATCAACGCAGTAAACTTTGTCTTGAATTGTCGATCCATTTTTGAGCTGATTAATCTCTTTTATTGTCTTCACCAAAACTTATAAATTTATTTCAACAAAAATTATTTAAATATAACTATCATTATATGCATCACATTATAATCATAAAATTATGTAAATACATTACTATATTTTAATCTAAAATGTTAAACAAAATTATTTTATTTTGTCTTTCGATTATAAACGATCATAAAACGGATATATTTTAATGACTAGTAACGGATATAAACGGTTAGATTTTATTCTATAAATATATTGTTCTCTAAAACATTCATTCACCCCACTATTACTCTTCTCCATAAAATTTTTCTTCACAAAATTTATTTCTTTAATTATAAAAGGAAGAATAAGATGATGATTCATCCAAGGATAATTTTTATAATTATTTGGATCATTATACTCACTAGTCTTGTGTTTATCAGCGAGTATTCGCCTCATATTTTTAAGTTATTTCGAACCATGATTGTATTGATAGTTTATCCATTATTTTTCATTGCATATTAATGGATCTTGACTAATAAAATGTATTTTTTTATCAAACACCACCATGTCGAATTTGGCAAAGCTCAAATTTGTTGCTCTTGACATTACTGGAAAAAATTATATGACATGGACTCTCGATATCGAAATGAATCTTGAATCATTAGGTATAAGTGGAGCCATTAAAGAAAACAATACCTCTTCATCACAAGAGAAAGCAAAGACTATGATATTCTTACGCCGGCATCTTGATGAGGGGTTAAAACGTGAATATCTCACGGAAAAGAATCCAATGGATTTATGGAAAGGATTAAAGGAGCGATTTGAAATCTATAGGAAGTTATACTTCCGACCGTCTGTGATGAATGGAATGTATTAAGATTCCAAGATTTTAATAAGGTCAGCGATTATAATTCGGCTATGTACTGTATAGTCTCGCAATTGAAATTTTGTGGGTATGAGGTCACAGAATCGAAAATGCTTGAAAAAATATTTTCCACTTTTCATGCATCAAATATAACTCTACGATAGCAATATAGAGTGCGTGGATTTGCGAGATATTCTGAACTTATCGCATGTCTTGTTGTGGCGGAAAAGAATAACGAGCTGTTAATGAGAAATCATCAATCCCGACCTACTAGATCAACGGCATTTCCTGAAATAAATGTCGTAACTCAAAATGAACGAAACCAAAATCAAATTCATGGACAAGATTTTGTTCGTGGCAGAGTTCGGGGTCGGGGTCGGGGTCGAGGTCGGGGTCGTGGACGTGGACGTGTACATAGAAATAATTATTATCGTGGACGCGGCCATTGATTTGAAAAGAATAGAGGTAGTCACTTCAATAACCCCTCTAAAAAGGAAGTCACGAACCACCCACAGAAAATACAGCATGATAACAAGAGTATGAATGAAAATCACTCAAAAAGATTCGAAAGTTCTAGTTTTAGATGCGGCACTAAAGGGCATTGGTCTCGTATTTGTCAGGCCTCGTGCTCACAACAGATAAACACATGCGGAAGCTATCAAAAAGTGGGTAAAATTTTCGCTTCTAGGCCCAACGGTTTAAAACATAAGATTTAAAATATAACAATACTTAAAATAAGTTTTCCCAAGACAAAATACAATCCACAACAAAGCATACATAATCCAAACATGTATCAGACTCCCCTACGGGTACAACAACAAAGCACAGGGCATCCCCCTGGCTAACTGATACATATATATATATATGCTATACGCTACTGGGACACACTAGCCACCTCCTGGGGCACCACCAGCTGGGTTAAACCCACGACCAGCTGTAGAACCTGGGTTTCCTGAAAACAATACAACAAAGAAACAAACCAAGCCCCGGAGGGACATGGGGTCAAACCCCAGTACGGAGAGCAACTATAAAACAGCAATAAACAGCAAGGAATAAATTGCAGATGCTATGCATGAGACTCCAAAGAACAAAGGGGAAACTTGACACACAAGGGAGCTAAGGAACACAAACTTAGCTCCAAGAAACCTCGACAATGTACAGTGGCCACGGGGTGAGTTCATAGTGTGGTAGTGAGCCACTCGCCATGAAACTACACCCAATTACCAGATGCATCAAACAACTCGACCTGCTGTTGCCTCGCCCATGCACTGTGGTAGTTAACCACTCGGCGCATGGTGGCTACGATCCCAGCAGGGAGATAAGAGTGCGGCCTGCTAAACACACGGCATACAGAACATAAATCCAACGGGTTGCTAATAAAGCTCACTGCTGGAGTTTAAATACTAAAGCCAGCTCTCAATCTAACCCATACAACTTAACAGGAAGCTAATATAAAGGCTAGGAACAAGATCCCGAAGCTAATAAAGCTACCTGCAACTTCGAAACGTACGAACACGAACAGCAACTTCGTGCTTTTGTTCCAGCTAACAACAGCCTCTACAAAAGGTATAGGGTGAAAGAGCTCTTCGAGAGGAGTCCAACGCTACCTCAACTGTCCAAAACAACGGCCTGAGTCGACGGGAATCTACCGGAGAAGCTCACGGTGAATAGTGACCAAGGGTTGAAGAACAGAGAACGAAAATCGGGAAATATTTCTCTAAGTATGGGGACTGGTAATCCACAACGAAGACCAAGTCTCGCTATATATATATAAAACTCTCAACTGCTGCTACCAGCAGGAGCGCATTTCCACCGACAAAACCAGCAGGAGCAATAGTCGACGCATACTCCACCATTAACGACCCTCGACTGCCAGCAGTAACAACAACAAAAGAGCTTCTAACGCTAAGCTAAAACGGCGTCGCAGAAACTAAACCAAACGACGTCGCTTAGGATACGCGATTCTAAATACCAACTGCTGGTCATCCAGCAGCAATACACAAAATAACGTAAAGCACGTCCTCCTGCTGATACCAGCAGCAACATCAAAACGCGGCGTTGCAACTAACACAAACGACGTCGCATCCTCTTCGCGCTACAGGAAGGTTGACCCGCGTTGACAACCAGCAGGCATACAATTAACGCGATAACACCCATCGACTGAAGACAGTAAAGTATACGTCATCCACACAACGCTCAACAGTAATGCTTACGTCGACATATCTGTTATCAGCAGGTAATATAAACTATCGACTGGTTCCTCAAAACGACACCGTTTCGAAATTCTATAACGCTCTCCTGTTGAAATCCACGTAAGCGCTGCTGTCGCCAGCTACCAAAACAAAGAACACAGCGCGCTAAGCTACCAGCAGCAAAGCTTACGTCAGCGACTACGATGCCAACACAAAGCATGACGTCATCAAAACTGTCACCAGCAGATGCCTCTAAGCCCAAAATTACGAAAATCTCCAGAATTACTCTAAGGAGGAAAATCGACCCGAAAACACAATTCAAACATACAAACAGAGATTCTAAACCAACAAAATCTCTAAACAACCGACAAAAGCGCAGGGCATCCCCCTGGCTAACTGATACATATATATATATGCTATATGCTACTGGGACACACTAGCCACCTCCTGGGGCACCACCAGCTGGGTTAAACCCACGACCAGCTGTAGAACCTGGGTTTCCTGAAAACAACACAACAAAGAAACAAACCAAGCCCCGGAGGGACATGGGGTCAAACCCCAGTACGGAGAGCAATAAAACAACAGAAATAACAGCAAGGAATAAAATGCAGGTGCAATGCATGAGACACAAAGGAACAATGGAAAACTCGACCCACAAGGGAGCTAAGGAACTCTTAACATAGCTCCAAGAAACATCGACAACGTACAGTGGCCACGGGGTGAGTTCACAGTGTGGTAGTGAGCCACTCGCCATGATACTACACCCTCTTACCGGATGCATCAAACAACTCGACCTGCTGTTGCCTCACCCATGAACTGTGGTAATTTACCACTCGGCGCATGGTGGCTACGATCCCAGCAGGGATATGAGAGTGCGGTATAGCCGCTCGCCCTCACATCCTGGTAAGAAAACAATAACAATGAAACAATGGTACAAAACTACCAAAACTGGAAAGGAATACCGTGCGTGTATGCAACATGCTAGAATGCAAGCATATAAACATATGCAACTCAGCAAATACACCAATAGCATACACAATTCTCAACAGAACACAACCAGCAGGCACGGCGAATCCACATACCAGCGACTACCATTCATCCAAGCCGTTGCAACTAACACAAACGACGTCGCATCCTCTTCGCGCTACAGGAAGGTTGACCCGTGTTGACAACCAGCAGGCATACAATTAACGCGATAACACCCATCGACTGACGACAGTAAAGTCTACGTCATCCACACAACGCTCAACAGTAATGCTTACGTCGACATATCTGTTATCAGCAGGTAATATAAACTATCGACTGGTTCCTCAAAACGACACCGTTTCGAAATTCTATAACGCACTCCTACTGAAATCCACATAAGCACTGCTGTCGCCAGCTACCAAAACAAAGAACACAGCGCGCTAAGCTACCAGCAGCAAAGCTTACGTCAGCGACTACGATGCCAACACAAAGCATGACGTCATCAGAGCTGTCACCAGCAGATACTTCTAAACCCAAAATTTCGAAAATCTCCAGAATTACTCTAAGGAGGAAAATCGACCCGAAAACACAATTCAAACATACAAACAGAGATCTGAATCCCCAAAAATCATCAAAATTCGATAACTTCAACAATTAATCCTTAATCAACATTTCAGGTCTCACAGTATTTGTCGAGCCCCAGAACATCTTTGTAAGCTCTATAAAAAATCACTAAAGGGCAAAGAAAAAGAGGCCAATTTCACTTAACACAATGACCGCTCGAGTGATTCGACTCATTTTGATGCTGCAGATTTTCTAATTGATTTCTCTGAAAATGATCAGTTCAATGGTGGGATGTAAATATAATAACTTTTAAATATTTTTATGATGATATTTATTATATGTTTTATGTTTTCTAATTGCCTATGTTAAATTATGTTGTATTGTCTACTTTGAAAATGTTATGAACAAAGCTATACAAGCAAATAATCCCATGGTAGTTTGCATACCTGATAGTGGTACAACACATACTATTTTCCGAGATAAAAGATATTTTTTGGAAATAAAACCAACAAAAACAATGGTAAATACTATATCAGGTCATGTAGACTTGATTGAAGGTTGTGGTAAAACTCGGTTTGTTACCTAATGGTACAAAATTTATGATAAATAATGCTCTGTTTTCACCACAATCAAAAAGGAATTTGTTGAGTTTTAATGATATATATTCCCATGGTATGATACTCAGTCAATGGCTGAAAGAAATGAGAAATATATGTGTCTTACCACATATAAATCAGGAAAGAAATATTTAGTTGAAAAACTACCAATGCTCCCTACTGGATTGCATTATACGCATATAAGACCAATCGAATCAAACATGATAGTTCAAAATTCGTCTATTAACTACTTGGCATGATCGATTGGGACATCCTGGTTCATAATGATGCGAAGAATTATAGAAAATACACATGGTCATCCATTGAAAGACTGTTGAGTTAAGCGTGCAAGGGTGAGAACAGTACTGGAATGGGTGACCTCCTGGGAAGTTCTCGTACGTCAAGCTGCTGATGTTACGCCGCTTGATCTGGTTGTCCATGTGGGCTGTAAAAGTGGGATGCCAGATTTTAACGGGTAATACTATCTCTGCTGGGAATAGGGCCGGTGGTAGGGGAAGGGTAAAACTGATCTCTAAGGGAATTGAGACAGCACCAGCAGTTATACACGCACCTCCCCTGACTCATGGGCCTAACAGTCCAACCCTAACGCACATAATAGGTGCACTCTGCGCTGCCACATTATAAGGAAATAAAGTTGCACCTTGGCTAAGAGCTATAGCTTTTGGCCTTGTGGTAAACGCTTGATCCTAACAATTGATATCAGAGCGAGGTCAGGGGTTCGAGTCTCCCAAAAAGAATTTTCTATACTTCTTGGGGGGAGATTGTTGAGTTAAGCATGCAAGGGTGAGAACAGTACTGGGATGGATGACCTCCTGGGAAGTTCTCGTACGTCAAGCTGCTGACATTGCGCCGCTTGATCTGGTTGGTCATGTGGGCTGTAAAAGTATGATGCCATATTTTAACGGGTACTACTATCTCTGGTGGGGAGTGGGCCGGTGGTAGGGGAATGGTAAGACTGATCTCTAAGAGAATTGAGACAGCACCAGCAGTTAGACACGCACCTCCCCTGACTCATGGACCTAACAGCCCAACCCTAACGCACATAATAGGTGCACTCTGCGCTGCCACATTATAAGAAAATAAAGTTGCACCTTGGCTAATAGCTATAGCCTTTGGCCTAGTGGTAAGCGCTTGATCCTAACAAAGACCATAAGTTCTTTCAAAATAATAGGTTTCAATGTAAAACATGTTCTCTTGGGAAACATATTATAAGGCCATCACCAGCCAAGATAAAAATTGAATCACCCATGTTTGTTGAACGTATTCAGGGTGATAGATATGGGCCAGTTCATCACCATTTGGACCATTTTGATACTTTATGGTATAGATAGATGCCTCCAACAGATGGTCACATGTATCTTTATTATCAAGTCGAAATGTGGGGTTTGCAAGATTACTTGCTCAAATAATAAAATTACGAGCTCAATTTCTTGATTATACAATCAAGAACATTAGACTCGATAATGCTGGTAAATTTACTTCAAAAACTCTCAATGATTATTGCACTTCAGTGTGAATTACTGTAGAGCATCTTGTTGCTCATGTACATACACAAAATGGTTTAGCTGAATCATTGATTAAACGTCTACAACTGATTGCTAGACCAATGATTATGAAAACAAAATTCCATATTTCTTATACGGGGACATGCAGTTTTACATGCTGCTGCATCAATCCGCATCAGACCAAGTGCATATCATAAATATTCACCATTGCAGCTTGCATTTGGTAAAGAACTAAATATTTCTCATCTCAGAATCTTTGGATGCGTAGTATATGTATTTCATCGTCTCAACGAACAAAAATGGGACCTCAAAGAAATCTGAATTTATGTTGGTTATGATAGTCCATCAATCATTCGATATCTTGAACCTCACACAGCCGACGTGTTCACGCACGTTTTGCTGATTGTCACTTTGATGAGAATACCTTCCCAATGTTAGTGGGAGAAAAGAAACATACCGAAAAAGAGATTACATGGTATGTACCATCATTGTTATATCTGGATCCAATAAATAAACAACGTGATGAAGAAGTACATCAAATTGTTCATTTGCAACGAATAGAAAATCAAATATCAGATGTATTTTTATACAAAAAAGGAGTAACTAAATCGTATATACATGCTATAAATGCTTCTGCTCGAATTGAAATTCCGAAGAAACAAATTGACAACAAAGATGTTCATGATGTCATAACACATCTGAAGCGTGGAAGACCGATCGGTTCCAAGAATAAAAATTCTCGAAAAAGAAAATGCATAGAAAAGCACGATGATCATAAAATCGTGAATGATGTTCGAAAAGAAACACATGATGATGAAAATGCTATGTTGAAAACACAAAATAATGAGAATCATGAAATCTCTATCAACTATATTAATACTGGAGAAATATGGAACCAAAATGATGTGACAGAAATTGATGATATATTTTCTTACAATGTGACATTTGATATCATAAACGAGAATAAAGATCATGAACCAAAATCTTTTGGTAAATATAAAAATCGACAGGAATGGATAAAATGGAAAGACGTCATCCAGGTGGAGTTAGATTCGTTAAATAAATGTAATGTTTTTGGACCTATAGTCCTTACACCTGAAGGTGTAAAACCTGTTGGATACAAATGGCTTTTCGTTCGAAAACGAAATAGTGAGATATAAAGCTCGGCTTGTTGCACAAAGTTTTTCTCAAAGGCCTAGAATTGACACAAAGAAACGTATTCTCCAGTTATGGATGCAATTACGTTTCGGTATTTAATTAGTTTGGCGATGTCTGAAAATTTGAAATGCGTCTTATGGATATTGTTACAGCTTACTTATATGGATCGATTGATAGTGATATATATATATCTAATATATATATATATATATGAAAATTCCTGAAGGATTTAATATGCCTGAAACACAAAGTTCGAAACACAAAAAATGTTATTCTGTAAAATTACAAAGATCAGTATATGGGTTAAAACAATCCGGTCGGATATGGTATAATCGATTGAGTGAGCACTTGATGAAAAAGGGATATGTGAACAATCCAATATGCCCTGTGTTTTCATTAAGAAACAACAACTGGATGCGTAATTATTGCTGTATATGTTGATGATTTAAACATCATTGGTACGAATAAGGAAATTCAAGATGTTGTGATGTATTTAGAGGAAGAATTGAAAATGAAGGACTTGGAAAAATCAAGTATTGTCTTGGTTTACAAATTGAGCACAAACAAGGTGAAATATTTGTTCACCAGTCAAATTATACAGAAAAGGTGCATAAACGTTTTAATATGGATAAAGCAAATCCTTTAAGTACTCCAATGGTTATTAGATCATTGAAAATTGAAAAGGATCAGTTCCATCTCAAGAAAATGAAATTATTCATGGTCTAGAAGTACCATATCTAAGTTCTATTTGTGCCCTTATGTATCTTGCAAATTGTACTAGACTTGATATATCTTATTGGCAAGATTTAGATCATGTCCAACAAAGAGGGTACTCGAACGGAATTAAACATATTTTCGTTATCTACAAGGAACATGTTAGAACAATATTTATTAAGTTTTGGTGATAACAAAAAGACAAATGGATTGATCGAACAAGTGCTGTTTTATCAGCTGGAACTTTCGTGAAGAGATCAGCAGATGATTAGTTGGAGGAGTGCTAAACGACGGCGTTTTGATAAAGTGGAACGACGTCGTTGGTATAAACAGTGCAGTTCAGCAGATAGAGATTCAGCAGATGGTGTTCGAAGTTCAGTTCTATCGTGTTTTGTTGAAGATTGCTCTACGCAGCGTTTGGATCAATTCAGCAGAAGCGTTCTTTAAGAGTTTTTCAGCAGTATGTATTATTTCAG
>KQ987421.1:36297-59906 GCA_001598015.1 Dorcoceras hygrometricum
TTTTCGTATTGATCGTCTCCCGGCTGTTTATTCTTTGTTCTTCCGCTGCCTCACCGGGGGGCGGATCCGGATCCCCAACAGTAGCTCGATAGTTCGCCAGGAAAACCATCCATCTGCATGCTCAGAACATCACAATGTTCCCTACCAATGAAACGTGGTACTTCAAATCGCAGATGCTAGTCTCAAACTCGGGCGGCCTTATCCTCATTTTGGCGGCCCAATCGACTAGGAACAATTTTAGAATACACAGTGACTATTAGATGTGTTTCATGATAGCCATCATATCCACTATCACATCTAACATACACTATGGTGCATTCTAGGTCTTTATCCAACGCAATTGTTAACATTATAAAAAATAATGAAGATAAAGAATGCCATAAAAGAATACGAATTTCATAAATAAAGATCGTTTTACATATAGTCAACAAGAACCCACACGCCACAAGTTGGCTAGTTGGGCACCTACTCTAACAGGTTGCACCCCCGGAACCATGGGATGGTTACCTTGCACCACTTGCGGCCTAACACGAGACCTACAGTTCTACAGTCCCTCCTCAATATCCATAGCCTTGTCCACCGCATCCGCATAACTGGTCGGTGAATCCACCAATACCAAAGAATACAACTCCTCATTCAGTCCCTCCAAGAACTTGTTCCTTTTCGCCCTCTCGGCTAGAAACATGCGGAACATACGCAAAGATAGAAGAAAACCTCCGGGCATACTCTCCCATAGACATAGATCCCTGTACCAGGTTATCAAACTCACGCCCCCTGGCGTTAACATAGGACTCGGGGACATACTCCTGTCGAAAAGCAGTACAGAAAATGTTCCAGAAATACTCCTGTCGAAAAGCAGTATAGAAAATGTTCCACGAAATACCTACACCAGTCTCCTCTAGCGCACGAGAAGCACCTCTCCACCAACGCTCGGCACCTCTCCTCAACTGAAACGTAGCTAAACTCAGCATACGCTCATCGTCGTACCTGACACGGTCAAACAACCCGGTAATGTGCTGCATCCAGAACTCCGCATCGGAACTAGGATCGTCCCCATTAAACGTCTAAGGATTCATCCACTGAAACCTCGCCATCACCAGTTCCATGTCGTCCACACGGGCTGCCAGCTCATCTACCTCAATCTCAACCTGCCTATCACGACCACGACGAGGAACACTACGCTGCACTTCCTCATTCTGACCTTCGGACTCTTCATGAAACTGCCCTCTACCTCTATCCCTACGTCTAGGTAGCATCTACAAATGCACTAAGAGGGTAAGATCACACAACAAAAATTATATCACATAGCAAATAAGCCACATAGTCATGCACATGCAACAAGAAACATTGTGCCTAAACTCAAGTGTGATCAAACGAAATTGAGCTTATCCCAGCTTAAGCTCTGATACCAAAAATGTCAGGCCTCGTGCTCAACTCAGAGTTAAACCACACAATAATAATAGCGGAAGCAATAAAATAGTGGTTAAATTTTCGCTTTTGGCCTGGCTGAAAGATAACATAATTTAAAATACTGCAATACTCAAAATACAGGTTTTACAACGCTTAAAAACCCAACTACATCTCATACAACATACAACCTAGAGTGACTCCCAAATAAACAGAGCGATGAGTCTCTCGCTCAATATAGATACAATACAATATAAAAAAAATATCATATGCATCTACTATATATAACTGGGACACTCTATCCACCTCCTGGGGCATTACCAGCTGGATCAACTCCACGGCCAGCGGTGAAACCATGGTAACCTGAAAACACACACAGGCAAACAAACACCAGCCCTAGAGGGACACGGGGTCAAACCCAGTATGGAGAGCAACTGTAAAACATCATAAGATAGCAACAGATAATATGCAATGCCATGCATGAGATGAGGCTAAAACCGAAGGCAGAGAGCCAAAGAATCTCAAGAATTGCTCAATGAACGAATCCGATCAACTGAACAACAGTGGCCACGGGGTGTGTGAGTATTTGGGAGCTACCCACTCGTCTCCACACACGGTACTAGATGCAAAACACAACTCAACCTGTTGTTGCCCAACTCATGAGGTGTGGGAGCTATCCACTCCGCTCATAGTGGCTAACAAATCCTAGTAGGGAGATGAGGGTGATGGGAGTTACCCGCTCGACCTCCAAACAAGCATCCTGGTACACACAGATCAAATACAATAAGGCACGACGAACAAGATCTCAGATCAACAGGAATAATGCGTGTATGAGATGTTAACAGCTTGCAATAAACAACACAACAGAGGCAAGCAAAACAGCACAGAGGCATACACAACAACTCACATAAAATCCATGCCAAATTCAACGCTGTAAAACAAGCTAACATCCGTACCTCAGCTCTGAGCTATAATTACAACAACGAAGTCCCGAGCAACATAGATCCGAGAACCTGCTAAGCAACAACGCACAAAATCTCAGGTACAGTAGCACAGAAACTGCGAATTGGGAGCTACGAGCTCAACCAAATCTGTCCTACCCATCTAAAACAACAGAAGGCTCTAAACGAAGCACAAGGTAGGATCTTAACGCTTACCCAACAAGCTACCTGAACGGCAGAAGAAAAGCCACGCTTATGCTAACATACTACAGAAAGGAGATGTCTCGCAATCTCCCCAAGCTTCACGCAAGCCTCCAAAAGCTGTACCAAACGAAGCATCTTAGCAAGAGGAGTCCAGCGCTACCACTCTTACTTCAATCGGAGATGTCTACCATCGGCAATCGGAGAAGATAAGGTTCTATAAACAGTAGCTAGGGTATCGCGACAGGATTCGCTATCGGGAAATATTCTAAGTGTCGAAGCTGAATAATAAAGAACGAAGGAAAATGAAGAAAAGCCACGCTTATGCTAACATACTACAGAAAGGAGATGTCTCGCAATCTCCCCAAGCTTCACGCAAGCCTACCAAAGCTGTACCAAACGAAGCATCTTAGCAAGAGGAGTCCAGCGCTACCACTCTTACTTCAATCGGAGATGTCTACCATCGGCAATCGGAGAAGATAAGGTTCTATAAACAGTAGCTAGGGTATCGCGACAGGATTCGCTATCGGGAAATATTCTAAGTGTCGAAGCTGAATAATAAAGAACGAAGGAAAATTCCTCTATTTAAAGGTCAAATCTGATCAAATCTGATGAACAGTACCTACCGACAACTTAAATCTCAAAACTTATTTCCCACTCGGATCTGAATCTCTTACATCAGATCTGACTCTACGTCAAAACAGATCCCGACTTACCCAAACGACATCGCATAGAATCCACACTCGCATCTGGACACGTCACCCGCTACTCAAATCTGAAATGCTAAACACATCGCATCGCAACACTCAGATCCTATCGAAATCTGAAGGCTACCGCTACTCACAGCTGATTCTCCCCCGCTAAGCCAAAACGCTGTCGTTCCAACTAATCCAAACGACGTAGTTTAGCTACTCGCTACAGAAACACGCTAGCTCACCTATGAACACCTGCGATATCAGATACCATCGCCAAAACGGAACGCGAGCACACAACGCTGACCAACGCTCAAATTTGATCAGTTCCCGCGGGAATTCTCCAACTCTCAAGATCTGCTTCAAGGAATTATTCGGACCCGATAACTAAGCCAAGCATACCAACTCAAAGCTGGCTCATCCCAGATCTGTTCAAACCAAATCTGGTCTATATTAAACCTGATAATTAACTCAATTAATCTTATAAACTCTCGGGTCTCACATTTTAGATCACAGGCTAAAAGTTCAGAACAGAGCTTCGAATAAGAGCAAACATCTTAAAGAAAATTCAGCTCTTAGAACAGTTGAAATCTTGCATACAGCTTTCAGCTCTCAGCTTTTGTAGTTTTTAGATTAGAGTTTCAGATTGTCAAGTCATCTACAAACCAAGGTCCAGAGCTTATCAAAAGAGCCAAGGGAGCACTTGGATGAACATTTATGAGTATCAGAACCAGTTATAGCATAATAAACAGGGAGACTTTTGAGACAGTCGAAGGTTTCCATTTTTGGTTAAAAGCAACTGGATTGTGCAGAAAGAGTCAATCCCCAGAAGAAGCATTTATTGAAGCATTTATTGTGGTGTACCTTCGTCCTGGAGGTAAGAGGATTGTGTCTACTGGCTCAAATAATTACCATTGGGGAATAAAGGTATAAACAGATGACAAGATGCTGATTGAAAGAGTTACAGATCTTACACAAAGCTAACAAAGTTTACGACTGATTTTACACGAACCAATTTACAAACCGGTTTACACAAGTGACACACATTGCTTGTTGTTATTGTTGGCTCTGATGGTTCTTCAAATTATTTTTGTTGCGGAAAAATATCTCTGTGCTACTTTGGTTTTTAAGGTTTTAAAACATTTTCGAGATTATTTTGTAAAGGTAGGGGGAGTAATGATTATAAAATTGCAGAGCAATTTTTCGAAAGAAAAGTGAAGCAATATCTCTTCTGTCTAGCTGACAAAGCTTGCGCAAGATCTACGTGGACGCCAAGATATTTAACGATGGTTGTGCTGAATAAATAGTGCAAGTTACAAAGTTAGAGAAAAATGGAAGAGATTCTGAAATTCGATTATCATTTATCTTCTAATCTGAATAGATGAGCATTTTATAGCATATAATTGTTTTTAAATTCACATGCGTTCTTTTTAGACAAACTATCTTCCCTGAAAATATTTTCTTTTCGAAAACTGAAAACCCCGTGCAGTGATAAGGGGGAGATTTCATTTTAAATATTAAGGGGAAGAAAATATTTTGAAACATTTTTTATTCCCACGAAAAGGGGGAGAAATATGTCAAATCAGTTTATTCGTGCGTAATTTTATCCAAGTTTTGTGTTAACCAAAAAGGGGGAGATTGTTGGATCTGCTGCTGCGTGGATCAGATCTGGATTTTGATAAACATAAAACTTGTTCTTATGTTTCTAACGATTTAATTGAGTGTGTAGGCTAAGCTGATACAGATCAGATTAGACATGAGCTGAAAGCTCCAAACTGAGTTCTATTGAGAAGATGTCCAAGATGATCCAGTAGGGAACTATCCAACAGAAGACATCCAAGTTGATCCATCTTAGATCAAAGATCAGCACAGAAGAAACCAATTCATATCAGGAACAGCTCAGGAGATCAAATAAGAAAAGAGCTGCGAGCTGAAGACGTAAGCTGTAGCATATCAGATCAACCAAGAGCTACAAGCTGAAGAAGTGCACTGTATAAACAAAGAGCGCAATTCAGTGAAGAAAAAGATCAGCTTAGAAGCATAAATCAGCTTATAGCAGTTCAGCTGAAAGAAGAACAGACTGAATCATCGAGCAGATCAGCTTAGAGGCCTAAGCTGAAACAGAGAGCTAGTCCAAGCTAGAGCAACACATACAGAATCAGAACAATATCGAAGCAACTCAGCGAACGAACTGGAACACCACAGAATTAAAATTGAAGTTATTGTATCAGTCCAGAATAGACCTAAACTGGATCAGCTTGGAGTAAAGCAGCACGCAAACGTACTGGTTCAGAATAGAAAAACCAGCTCTGGGCTGTTTGGTCAAATAAAGTCAACTCAGCTCAGATGATTAGATCGCAAGAAGACTTAACATTGAAATCAAATTACAAACGGACATGGATAATGAAATACAATCGCAAGTGAATTGCATACTAAAATAAGATCGCAAGAGGAATGGACTATGGGATCAGCTCGCGACTTAAAAAACAGCTTGTGACTTAGAAACCAGCTTGGGGAAAATAAACAGATCACGAACTTATCTCAAAAGTAAATAACAGCTTAGAAGATTTCCTTAAGCCTGAAGAAATAAAAAATATCTAAGGAAAATTCCAGAAAAAAGACATGTAAGCTGGTTGTAAGCTGCTTAAAGAACATTCCAGAAAATTCAAGAATAAATAAAGAACGAACATCGTAAACATTTTCTAACATCTCTTCTTTGCACCAAAATCTCAGCAAACCGATTCTTTCTATAGAAAACATCATGCTTTCATCTATGTTTGAAAAACTTCAAAGAACACGTTTCTTAAACTTCTAAGAACATACAAACATGCAAGCATAAACAATATATGCTTTCAAGAGTACAGAAAGTGTGAGGAAAGTAATTAGCCAAGATGATTAGTGGCTAAATCATTCTTGATTAGTGGATAAATAATCGGTATAGATCAGCTTAGGAAGCACCTGTTGAGATGGACTAGCTCGGACGCGAGCTGATTTTAGGGCTGGTGCTAAGATGACAGAAGAAACTGCTTCGGGTACAGTTAGACCAACACGGGTGCGAGCTGGTTGAGCATTCTGTACAAATGGTGGGAAGAGCAAGCTGATTGCCATTGCCAAGGAGTTATACCAGCTCGGAGTGCACTGGTATATTAACATGAGAGTTCCAGCTTGGAGGCTTGCTGATTGATTTACACGAGCTGGACCAGATCGGGTGCCAGCTGGTAGGGAGTTCTATGCTGATCATGAAGATGCAAGCTGAATCGTGCTTGCTGGAGATTTTTATCCTTGCTGAGTGTACTGGATACATAGCGTGAGAAATACAGCTTAGGAGCGTGCTGGATAGTTGTCAGGCCTCGTGCACAACTCAGAGATAAACCACGCAAAAACATAGCGGAAGCAATAAAAAGTGGATTAAAATTTTCACTTTGCCTGACGGTTTAAAACGGATAATTTAAAATAGCACAATACATAAAATAATCCCAGTTTATATCTTAAAATACGACAGTACAGCAATTATAAGTACTAGCAACAAATCAACAGCTGACAAAACTACAGCTGAACAGAAACTAAAGCACAGGGCATTCCCCGGCTGACAACACTAGTACATATTATGCTATACGCTAACTGGGACACTCTATCCACCACCTGGGGCACCACCTGCTGGATCAAAGCCACGACCAGCTGTGAATCCTGGAAAACCTGAACAACAAACAGGCAACAACACAACAGCCCCAGAGGGACCTCGGGGTCAAACCCCAGTACGGAGAGCAATACATACAGCAAATGGAAAATAGTAGATAACATGCACATGCTATGCAAAGGATCAAGGCTACAACCGAGAACTGGGAGCCAAAGGATCTCAACGGCAACTCAACAGCTGGATAACAACAACTCAACAGCTGGAGCGGATCAACTGAAGGACAGTAGTGACCACAAGGTGCAGGAGTATATGGGATCTACCCACTCGTTTCCAAACACTGTACCGGATGTAAAACATACAACTCCACCTGCTGTTGCCTAGCTCATGAGATGTGGGAGCTACCCACTCCGCTCATAGCGGCTAACAGATCCCAGCAGGGAGATGAGAGTGCGGTATTGCCGCTCGACCTCAAGCACTGAGGCATACGGGAGTTACCCGCTCGTCCCCAGGTGTAGCGTCCCGATACACACAGATCTGAACAATAAGGTACAACTGACAGAACAGAGCTCGACAGGAAAGTATCTACCCACTCCGCTCATAGCGGCTAACAGATCCCAGCAGGGAGATTGAGAGTGCGGTATTGCCGCTCGACCTCAAGCACTGAGGCATACGGGAGTTACCCGCTCGTCCCCAGGTGTAGCGTCCCGATACACACAGATCTGAACAATAAGGTACAACTGACAGAACAGAGCTCGACAGGAAAGTATGCATGTATGCAAATGAAACAGCTGATATTATAACACATGAGCAATAATAACAGCAGAAAGCATACACAGCAAAGCACATAATCTACGTTCCATCCACAGCTGTAACAAAGCTCGATATCCGTACCTTAACTTCTGAGTTATACTTAGCACACACAGATTGCCACAATGAAAGTCCTAGCAATGCATATCTACCACCTGCTAAGCCAATACAACAACTGCTCAAGGACTACAACTCAGAAACACAGCAGCTGGGAGCTACGACTCCACCAGCGCTAGATCTACTTTTCTATCACCACGAAAAGCTCTAACAAAGCTTAAAGGTAGGATCTTACTTACCCCAACAAGCTAGGATAGGATGCTAACATACTAGATAAGGGAGATGTCTCTGCGATCCTCTTCCAGCTCCTCCGCTGCCTAAGAAAAGGGTAAGAGACGAAATGCCTTAGCAAGAGGAGTCCAATGCTACCACTCTCGCTCTCGTTAGAGCTATCCACCGACGGAAATTGAAACGAAGAAGGTTACTGTGAACAGTAACTAGGGTATCGCGACAAGATAAGGTTCACAGGAAATATTTCTAAGTGTCGGGGAAACAATAATTGAACGCAAGGACCAAGTCCTCTATTTAAAGTCGCAACTGACTAACTGGGAAACAGATCCACCGACAATATCAGCTATCGCAACTGATATCCCAACCAACAGCTGAATCTGGCATCAGCTATATCCTTACGTCGATACCACGCTCAACTAAATCAAACGACATCGCAGAGGGACACATCACCTGCTACCTACTGCTGATCGATTAACCAACATCTGATCGCTCACTCAACAGCTGATCCCTCAATAAGCAGTTGGATACGCGCACAACCCAACAGCTGAGTCCTAGCGCTAAACGAAAACGCTGTTGTTCCAACTAATCCAAACGACGACGTACCAACACCTGCTACTGAAAACACGCTGCTGCTCCAAATGTTTCATAGCGCCTCAACTAGTACGTAACATCTGAAAGCGATTACTCGCTGCCGATGCAACACCCGAACAGATGTCTCCACGCAACACCTGATATCTTCACGCAGCTGGATTCAACACTTAAACAATTTCGACGGCTACTCCAAGCACATCGACTCACAGCTATTTTAATGCAGATTCTTCCAAACCCAAAATCTGATACAAAATATACGGGTCTCACAATAGTACACAGGCTGGACCAGCTTGGATGATAGCTGGTGGGTATACACTGCTGAGTTACCCGTGCCGAGCACGTGAGCTGAGCTGCTGCTAGTAGTGTGATCCAGCCTAGTGCAGCGCTCTAAGCTGATACCAGTTAAGTAGTAGCAAAAGCTGGAAGTAGCTTCAGGTGTTAAGATACGTCGTAAGCTGAGTTGACCCTTGAGGGCTGGCTTGACCATCACGATCTGATTTGAGTAAGTACCTTGAGACCTGAGTACCTGAGCTGTCTGAAAGTGCCGTGAGCTAGATGAGACAGTGAAACCTGAATAGAGCATCACAAACTGACCTGAGCGATGCATGCTGAGTTGAGTACTCTAAGATGATCTACGTACGATTAGCTGAGAGGAGAATACATGATCTGAGCTGAACAGTAGGTGTTGGATCTGTGTGAACAGATCCAGAATGTGTTTTGAATTACACAAAACCTATTATTGTGTTATTGACAATTCTACGTAGCGTGCAGAACTCAAATAAGACAAGAGAAGAAATATATGTTGAAGAAGAAATCTGTTTATTGAGAAGTAGAAATCTGGTGAAGTGCACAGTTGAAGTCTGGAGGCATTTAATGGAGAAATCTGTTTCAGTATTAACAAGAGAAATCTGTTAACAAGAGAGGAGAAATCTGGTGAAGTCTGAATAAGAACTAGGAGAAGTCTTATGCTCTATGATGAGAAGAAACAGGAATCTAATTACACAGCAAAGAGAAGTGAATTAAAGAAAGCTGTATGAAGAAACAGTTATTGGTGAAAACAGAAGAACCAAACGAGAAGAATTAAAAGGAATCTGATCAGTATAGAGAAATTTGTTTTGGAATGAATAGAAGAAATCTGGTTTGTAAGATAAACAGAAAGAGAAAGCAGCGATGTTATTAGACGCGAAGTTTCAGCAGCAACAAGCTATATTCAATGAGCAAGAGATCAAATGAAGAATCGTGTACAGAGTATTTGATGGAGTAAACAGGAATCTGTTAATACAGAGGGAAGAAATCTGGTTGAATGCGCCTGTTATTTAATGAAGAAACTCGATGAAGAAGCACATCAAAAAGTCTGAAGTCTGTACAGAAGAAGCTCGATGAAGAAAAGAAAAATCAGCAGGAGAAGTTTTGTAGACCAGCAGGTGTAGTTATCGACAACATCTTTTGAAGACCAGCAGGTGTAGTTATCGACAACATCTTTTGAAGACCAGCAGGTGTAGTTATCGACAACATCTTTTGAAGACCAGCAGGTGAAGTTATGTTGAAATTCAGCAGAGTATATCAGCAGGTGAAGTTATTCAAGATATCAGCAGAAGCTTTCGAATTATCAGCAGAAGCTTTCGAAATTATCAGCAGACTTGTGTTGAAATTCAGCAGAGTATACCAGCAGGAGTTCGATGAAGAAAAGAAAAATCAGCATGAGAAGTTTTGTAGATCAGCAGGTGAAATATTGAGATGATAGCAGGAGAAGCTTTCGAAATTATCAGCAGACTTGTGTTGAAACTCAGCAGAGTATACCAGCAGGAATATTATCTAAAGATAAACCAGCAGAGGAAGAAACTCCTGCTGATCATTCAGCAGAAGAAGGAGAACCAGGAAGAAATCAATACAAGTGAACATGAAGAACTGGAAAAGATCGAACTAATTGAAGAAATGTAAGAGAAGATTGATACAGAATTTGAAACAGAAAAGTTGAGAAGAAGTGAACGAATCTTCTATTGTTAAAGCGAAGAAACGAAATTTAACAGAAAGAGAAGGAAAGAGTCTGAACAGAAAAATCGAAGAAGTCTGGAAAATGGTGAAAAGAAAAGAACAGCTTGCGTGGAGTTTGGAGAAATGAATTTGATGAAATCAGAAAGTCTGCAACACAAAGAAGTGAGCGAAGCAGTAGAAGTGGCCGAACAATCGAACAGAAGAATTAATTCAGTGAGAATGTAGAAACCCGATGAAGAGAAAAACAGCAGCGATTTAACTGGTATATTGAACAGGAACGTTGCAAAGAGAAATCAGCAGATGAATAAGAATGAAGCAACAGAATCATGAACAGCAGATGTCTAGACAAGAAGAGAATTGTGAAGTAACCAGCAGTTGCAAACAAGCGAAGAAACGTAGCGCTGTGAAAAAGAAATGGTTACATATACTGTAGAAGATTCGAGAAATTGTACAACGAAAGAGATTGGTTTTGAACAGAAGAAGAAATCAGTAGAGGAACAAATATCAGTGGCGTGAGCAAACGAAAGAAAATTCAGTAGTTGCGCAAAGTTATTTTCAGCAGTAGTACAAAAGAACGAATGTTAAAATCAGCAGATGCAAAGAAAAGAAAATTCAGCAGTGGTCAAGATGAAACAGCTGTTACGCACTAACAATGAAGAAATAGAAGAGAAGCTGTTGGAATAAAGAAAAGCTAGTGGAACGTAAAAGCCAAAACAGAAAAATACAAAAAAGCATTAAAGAAAAAGGACACAAGGACAATCCCTGTCGGTACTTTAGAGAACATCTTTCAACGGGAAGAATTTGTGTCAAATGGATTAACCTGAATCAAAGGCTTTATAAGGTGGAAGAAATTCATACAGGTGCTGCTGACCATTATTATCTCTCGCATCTATTACTGGGATTTCTCACAAACTACCATTGAAAGAACAATCGAGTCCCAGTAACACATCTCGAAGAACATTCCTTTTGTTCTTAACAGATTTCATCTTCGAGATACATCTTCTGGTTTACATTTGTAAACTATTTTGATTGATTCAAAACCAGAAGATTACAGTACTCAATTGTATCAAACTGAGACGTAGGATATTGATATCCGAACTTCCAGAAACAAACTCTCGACTCAATCTTTTACTTACGTGCATTTATTTCTGTATTACTGTTCACTGTTGAATCGGTTTCATTCCGCACAATCTTTGTTAATCGAGAAAACAGAACTGACTGAGAGACACACAAATCTGGTAAAACAGATTTGTGTTTAGCGTGACTTGCTAAAAACAGTTTCAAGTATTTCGAAAATAAAAATCGAAGGAGTTCATTCAACCCCCCCCCTTCTGAACTCCTATTTACTTAGTGATCCTATTTCCGGGGACCATCAAGTGGTATCAGAGCACTAATCCATCTCCTGAATCTCAATACGACGTCGCTTCTGCTTTTCGCGCTTCTCTTCATCTGCTGATTCCCAATACGACGTCGCTTCATCTTTTGCGCTTCGCTTCATCTGCTGATAGCCATCTGCTGATTGTGAATGCAAAACGCTGTCGTTCCAACTTATTCAAGCGACATCGTTTTGCAATCGCCAACTCCAAATATCAACTGCTGGTTGAAGCTCTCTGCTGATCACTTCCTGCTGAATGATGACGTCACTGCTGATGTCATCCAATATTAGCGCTCCAGCTGATCTTCATAATAAGAAGGGAGACGTAGGATATTGATATCCGAACTTCCAGTAAACAAACTCTTGACTCAATCTTTTACTTACGTGTCATTTATTTCTGTATTACTGTTCACTTTTGAATCGGTTTCATTCCGCACAATCATTGTTAATCGAGAAAACAGAACTGACTGAGAGACACACAAATCTGGTAAAACAGATTTGTGTTTAGCGTGACTTGCTAAAAACAGTTTCAAGTATTTCGAAAATAAAAATTGAAGGAGTTCATTCAACCCCCCCCCTTCTGAACTCCTATTTGCTTAGTGATCCTATTTCCGGGGACCATCAAGTGGTATCAGAGCCAAGGTCACGGGTTCGATTCCCATTGATTGCAAGGAGTGCAATTATTGGGAGGGGGATTGTTGAGGTGCAATAATTGCCCCTGCTAGGTAGAGCGATCGAAACGTGGCGCTTGTGTTGCTATACAGTTTAAAAGATTGGAGTTGCACCATTACCACCAGCTATAGCTTTTGGTAAAGCGGCAAGCGCTCGGTCCTACACGCAATCTACCGAGAAGAGCCGGATTATTGTAATACCGGTTGGAGGCAGGCACAAGTTTCAGCAAGGTAACCCGCTTGAACGCTCTATGTATGACAATTATGAATTGTTGTTTTCGTATTGATCGTCTCCCGGCACCTGTTTTTATGTTCTTCCGCTGCCTAGCCGGGGGGCGGATCCGGATCCCCAACAGTGGTATCAGAGCCAGTGTTTGTCGGATCTGATCATACGAATATTGCCTGAATTGTATCTAACGTCTTAGATTTCAGATTGAAAAACGAAAATCGGGAAAGGACCATCGCCGCGTGTGGCGGCGCTAGCAGCCGCGCGACTTCGCGCGACACCTTGCGCACCGATTGCGCATGGTGGCCGAAGCTCTGGCCGTGCCTCACGCAAGACGTTGCGCCGTTGGAAGCCTGCTGGTCGACCGGTTGCGAGCGAAGGAGGGCGGCCGCTGCTGTACATAATGCGCCATCGTTGGGCGGCGCCTCGCGCGAGTCGTCGCGCATCCCCGCCGGCCCGCCTTGCGCCATGAACGCTGCTGTCGATGGCCGCCCGTTACAAGCTGCTGGAGTGGGCGCGCGATGGAGGCGCTGGTCGACGTTGCGCGCGCGGCGTTGCGCTGCGCTGCGCTTCGCGCGATGGTGCGTGCGCTGCCGCCGTCGCCGGCTGCCGCTCCGCCGCCGCTCCGGCGAATTTCCGGTGATGTCGTGACGGCTGGACTGATTTCTTCTAGGGTTCGGTTCGGGCCTGTCCCGGGCAGCCCGTGAAGTTTTCGGGCCGGGATGCGATGTCGGGCCCGATTTTGATCGATTTTGAAATTTTAAATTTTTGGGCCTAAAATTGTTTTAAACCCAATTTGATAAAATTAAAATTAGTAAAATGTGATTTTAATTATGAAATATGATTTTGTAATAAAATATGATTTTGTTGATTAAAATTTTTTTTATCGGCAAAATGCGATTTTATTATAAAATACGATTTCGTAATTAGAATATGATTTTACGATAAATAATTAGATTATTTAATTATGCATGTTACCTCTCAAACACGTCGCCGCCGCCGCCGACAAGCTTCGCCGGAAATTGTTCCGGCCTAGTTTTTCGAGGAGTATTCGTTCGTGCTGATCTCGTCAGGGCTTCTAGTGCAGCCTGACGAAGGAGTCTCGGATCTGGTCGTGGACCGGATTGGCGTAAACTACCGCAATCTACCGAGAAGAGCCGGATTATTGTAATACCGGTTGGAGCCAGGCACAAGTGCCAGCAAGGTAACCCGCTTGAACGCTCTATGTATGACAATTATGAATTGTTGTTTTCGTATTGATCGTCTCCCGGCACCTGTTTTTATGTTCTTCCGCTGCCTAGCCGGGGGGCGGATCCGGATCCCCAACATCCATATCAAGGATTGACTCTTGAGGTGTGGGAGATTCACTTGGTATTTCAGTTGGTTCTCGAACTTATTCGAGTTCTACTATCTTGCCTTTTCTATCAAGTATAAATTCCTTTTCCAAAAGGTGGAATTTCTAGAAACAAACTCTTTTGTTTCATTGGGATAGTAGAAGAAGTATCCAATAGAATTCTTTGGATACCCAATGAAGTAGCATAAGATGGATCTATTATCCAGCTTATCTCCCACTGTCTGCTTCACGTAAGCAGGATATCCCCAAATCCTCAAGTACGAGTACTTGGGTGACTTGCCCATCCATATCTCATGTAGAGTTTTATCCACTGTCTTGGTGAGGACATTGTTCAACAAAATTACTGCCGTTTCGAGAGCATAGCCCCAAAACGAGGCATGAAGTTCAGTGAAGCTCATCATAGATTGAACCATGTCCATCAAGGTTCGATTATGACGCTCCACTACACCATTTACTTGTGGTGTGGCCGGAGGGGTCCACTGAGAGAGAATCTCATTATCCTTAAGATAGTTTTGAAATTACGCACTCAAGTATTCTCCACCTCGATCGGTTCAAAGTGTTTTAATACTTTTCCCAGTTGATTTTCTACTTCAGCCTTGAATTCCTTGAACTTTTCAAAGGATTCAAAATTGTGATTCATTAAGTACAAGTACCCATACTTAGAGTGATCATCAGTAAAGGTGATGAAGTAGGTGTGGCCGGACTTAGTACCAATGCTAAATGGGTCACACACATCAGTATGGATCAAATCCAATAGGCCTTGAGCACGTTCAGGCTTGCCCGTGAAGGACAATTTTGTCATTTTTCCCTTGAGACAGGATTCACAAGTTGGTAAGGAGTTAATATCAGACATATTAAACATGTCACTCCTAATCAACTTTTTCATCCTATTTAAGGAAATATGACCTAGCCTAGTGTGCCAAAGTTGTATCGGGTTCAAACTATCATTTTTCCTTTGGATTGTAATTGTATGTGTTTCCACATCGTGAGTTGGAAAACTTCTCTCAATTTTAAGTTGTACATATTGTTTTCGCGTTCACCAATTCCAATTAAACGTTCTTTCTTGTAAATATTTCAAATCGAATTAGCAAAATGACAAGAATATCCATCACTATCAAGCATAGAAACGGAAATAATGTTCTTTATTAATTCGGGAACAAATAAAAAGTTTTTCAACAACAACTTATAATTTGAAGAAATAAATAAATAGACATCTCCAATAGCTTCGGCCGTAACCCTTGCTCCGTTTCCAAGCCTCAAGTGGATCTCACTCCCTAAGACGCCGAATTCTTCTCATTACCTGCAAGTCATTGCAGATATGAGATCTACATCCGGTATTAAGTACCCAAGAATTCGAGTTAAGAGACATATTTATTTCAATGTAGAATATACCTTTTTAGGTTTGCAACTGCTCGAGGTAATCTCGATGGTTCCTCCTTCAATGCCCAGGATTATAGCACTGGTGGCAAACGTCCTCAGATTTGTTTGGCTTCGGAGCCCTTGATTTGGGCTTCTTGGTGGGATTCTTATCATTCGCAGTGACATAACGCTTCTTACCCTTGCGTTTGGGCCCTTCTTCGTAGAGGAAGAAGAGCCCAAAAGGAGGACGAGCTTGTCCTTCTTTATGGTCCCCTAAAACACGACAAGCATGTTTACCACCTCTTCAAGGGTGGTATCCAGCTTGTTCATGTTGAAGTTGACCACAAAGGGGTCGAACGCAGTAGAGAGGGATAGGAGAAGCAGATCCACAGACAGCTAACATGGAAGCGTGATTTTGAGGCCCACTAGCTTCTCAATGACCCCAATCATACGGACCCCATGCTCGTGGACCGAAGTCCCCTCGCGTATGCGGCTTGTCATGAGCTCCTTGACAGTAGTGAACCTCTCAGTCCGAGAATTCTCCCCATACAGCTCCTTGAGATGAAGGTGTAGGTCAGCAGCATACTCCGTCTTCTCAAATCGCCGCTTCATTTCATTGCACATTGATCCCATCATGTATCAACGTGCTTTAAGCTCGTCATCCCACCATTTTCCCAGCTCTGTCAGCTCCTCAGGACTGACACTGGCAGGGGCCTCCTTCGGAGGGCTCTTCTCTAGCATGTAGAGAAGTTTCTCCGAAGCAAAACAATCTTAAAATTGTGGAGCCAATCTTGATAGTTCAGGCCGGTGAACTTGTTGCTATCCAGTATAGCAGCAAGTGGATTTTTAACCAAAGACATGATGTAGCTGTTTATACTAAAGGAAAAACAGACATGTATTACATACTATTCATGAAAAAGCTAAGACATAAAACAAGGTTATTTAGTTTTATGAATTACCCTCCCACTATTTTAATGATTTCACCATCCTCTAATGAATCGAGAAAGCTAGTTTCCTTAGAGACACAGAGTCCAATCAAGGAATCATGGTCCCGAGTCCAATCAAGGAATCATGTTCCCGAATAATATCAGCCAACCATGATCCTCAAAAGGTAGAGTCCAATTGCAACAGGTGCAACCTCCATGTATTTATCGCACGTCTAGTAAGGACCCAATAATATGACACCGATTACTATCACGTGTCAAGATGACCCATCAATGTTGAGTTGTAATGGACGATCGCAAAAACGTCCCCAATAATATGAGCCAACGTCATGGGAGTTCCATACAACTCACAGCAAGTGTCAATGGCGTGTACAGCTTTCCAGCACATAGAACCACCCAATAATATGTAACGCCTAGAAATTCCTGACTACGTAGAAATGAGTGCATGAATAGGGAAAAAATAATTTTAGATGATTACATGCCATTTTATGTGATTTATTTATGATTTTACGTTGCATGAAATGCATGTCTTGTTTTCAGCCTGCTTGAGTTACGGACGCGTGAACGAGACTAGGGACGGCATGAAAATAATTTAAGATTTTTAAGTTCTTAGATTTTTAAGAATAAATCTATTATTTTAAGCAACTATTTCTGAAAATTTGGGGTTTTTATTATTATTTTTGAGGGGACCCGTTTTTCGCTTATACGGGCTGTTTTATTGGATTTTAAGGTGTTTTAAAATTGGAGGGAACTTTAATTACGAAAATTAGCCATTTTTCAAAGCCAAGTCAAAGTTTTAATTAGCTTTTAATTAGAGGAGGGTCAAGCATGTCAATTTTTCCCTTTTAATTTCTTAATTAAGTCTTAGGGGTCACTTTTGCACATTCATCCTTTTCAATCCCACTCCAATCAACTCCAACCCTACCCATAGCCTCCACTCCCTCCTTCCCTCTAAGAACACGTCCCACTCTCCCCTCAAGGCTTCGAAATTTGGTCAAGTTTGGCAATACAAAGGTGGTCCGATCCCGATCTCGTGTCCTCTACATCGGTAACTCGCAGATCGACCTTTCTCCAATCCAGACATGTGATATCAATCCTTTTTCTCACCATTTAAACTATATTACACTGTTTTTAATGATTTAATGCATGAATTGAATGTGACTTGACATGATCTACATCTTTTGTTTTAGATCCATGCATGTGCCATTGTTACTCCTCATGTTTTGATTAAATTCTTCAATATTTTTGTTGAGAAGGGTTCAAGGGCTATGGACCATGGCTAGGCTGTCGAGTGAGGGTCCCTAGATGTAGAGAAGTGGGCTAGATCATGGCTAGATCAAGGCTAGAAGTCGATGGGACCATGGCTGGTCGGGCGACCCACGCTTGGGGAGCGACGTGCATCGCGCTTCCTTGGCTTCGTTCGAACCATGCGACGCATGGTTCGAGCCAGGGTGGGTCAGATTAGGACCGGCTGGAACTGGGGGTGGTCGAGTCGGCGGGGCTCCGACCAGGGCGGCCGTAGCTGGGCGGTCGCACGCCATTAGTGGCGACGGGTCATGGGAGGTGGCGTGCATGGAGGTGTGTGTGGGTTGCTAGGTTTTGGTTTGTGGACCGGCCGGTTCGGCTGGACCGGTTGGTTCGGTTGGATCGGGGTCGGTTCATCGAGTCTCGAGTCAAAATATTTTAAAGTTGGTCCGAGTTATTTTAATTATGGACCTGTTATTTTTAATTTTAAGTCAAAAGTCCAATTTTAAAGAAAATGATCAAATGTTTTAAATTTAGTCAAACTTTTAATTTAATTGGGTTTGATGTTTATTTTAAGTTTTTAAGTCAAAATTGAAGTCTTTGGATCTTTAATTAAGTCAAAATTGAATATTGTATTTTTAATTTGGTCAAAATTGGTCAATTGGTCAAAATAGGCATTGGGTCAAAATTGGTTAATCTTCCCCTTTTAAAGTTGGTTAAAATTGATTTTAAGTCAAAATTGATTTTAAAGTCAAAATTGAGTTTGAAATTAGTCAAAATTGATGATGTTAGGAATTTTAAAGAGGAACTCCTAAGTCAATGGTTATGATAAGTCTAGAAGTAGTGGGCCAGGCTCCTGAACCAGTCGACGACCAAAGTAGAAAATGTAGAAGCCCATGAATGTATATTTAATCATATATGTAGTATGTTATGTTTTAAAGAAAAGGATTAAATATACATTAACGGGCTTTTAAACTTGCATAGTTTTATGAAATACATGCATCATGAATGTTTATGGAACGTTAAAGGCATGTTCTTTCAAAAGACAAAACCCGAGGAATTGAATAATTTGTGGCAAGTTTATGATGAGGGGATGCGGGATACCGGATCCGTTGAACTTCTGTTTCCTTGTATTACGAGCTTATGGATCCATATGTTCATGTCATGGTGAAGTGGCAGCATAGATGTGTGACTTTATAGGGATCCCGAGGTAAGGTCGGGTGAACCACACCATCGCGTACGTTGGTTTATAGATTGATCAATTGAATTTGTCCCACACTTCAGGATACGACTCATACGTTTTTCATGTTATGCTATGCCATGCCTTATGTATGTTATATGTTACGTATGATATGAAATGTACGAAGAAATGTTTTAAGATCATGCATGCATTCATGCTTTAACGTTATTTTATTACAAGTATGTGCTTGAATGCGACCTTATTAGTATGTACTTTGTTATGATACAAGATAGAGCATGCTGAGCCTCTAGGCTCACTATGTTTAAATAGTGAAGGTGATGACCCTGCTGTTGAGTAAATCCCGACTGGCGGTGAGGACCTCTGAGCGCCTGCTGCAGCTCTACCCCGTGATCGCACTTATGTTTCACTTTTATTATGATACGCTTTTCAGATGTTGGCTTTAAACATGTTCATCTTCAGTGCTTTTATTCAGTTGGTTTTAAGATATATGAATGGTTTTATGCTTTAAAAATAATTATTTATTCCTATTTCAAGCCTTGTTGAGAAAATGATTTAGAAAGTGTTTTAAAAGGGAACGAGCCACACTTTCAGGTTATGTATTCCGCATATGTTTTAAAAAAAAATTCTAAGAGTCTGGTTCTTTTCATAATATGAGCCAGACTATGCATGCGGGTAGCATCGACGTACACGCATTGTTGGTGGAAGGTAGGAAATTTTAAAGAATAATCAAATTTATGATCTTATCGAATAAATTTTTGTTTTATGATCAATTTAGAAGTAATGGACTAACATTCTCTAAGAGTGCTTCCAGGTAATTAGAGGGGCTAAGGCCCACTTAAAAACCAACTTCCTAAGACAAATCGACATCCCTCAATGAGACTAGCCGGTACAAGTCATATTTAAGCCGGTCTATGAAGGACTCTCTTTTCCTTATAATTATCAATAAATCAGTTCCTTCAATTTAATCATGAAACTTTTAATTTTGATATAAATTTTAAATCAAATTTAAAATGAGGGATTTAATGTTTGAAATTTGGTCTCAATAATTTTAAATTTAAAATTTGTGGCTTCAACAGATATGTGACGCCCAAACCCATGGGAAACAACGGATTGGAAAAATTGGAAGAAATCGAAAGGAATAAAAGGACTAAATGCGAAATGTTGTAAGCTCTATTCCCTTACAAAAACTGAATACAAACAGATGACGCCAAAAGTAAACAGTAGAAACAGATTTGGTAAATAAGAACTTCAGATTTCGATTAAAAAATGAGATATTACAACTATTGGAACTCTATATGAATTCTCTATTGTTGTAATGGATATTAGTACAGTTGGACAAAAGATCAAAAACAACAACAGCTGGCTTTGCGGAAACGCTGGCCTTCGACAAATACACGCTGTCCCCAATTTGGTTCAACTCGCGTCACCCGCCTGCCCCTGAGCTGCCTCACCTGCATCGAGAAAACTAGAGAGCCTAGGGGCTCAACAAGTAAAACTGAGGATAACAAGATCATATAATGCAGGCATAACTGAATCATGATACATAAATTAAAGGAAGTCATCTTAACTGAAATATTTCTATTGAAAAGACAGATCGGAACATCAGATCTGATCACTTATATACTGAGTGACTTAAGGTCTAGAAGCTCTCTGGTGATCCTGGTGCATGAAGCATGGTAACTGAATTAAGTAACTGTTTGTGAAGGGATTACAGTAATTCCATAATCCTGTCCCTTCCTGTGAAGGGATTATAGTCATACCGTAATCCTGTCCCTTCCTGATTGACCGGGTCCTCTATGCCATAAGTCATTAAAACTGAACTTTACTTCCTTTAATTAAAATAGCTATTATACTTTGTTCTTGATCGAAAATCGATGCTGAAAATTGGTTGATTCACTGCTATGAAACTCATTTTGTCTTTAAAAACAACTTTACAACTTTACTGAGTGTACAACTGAGCTACGAGCTGATGATAGCAGAAACCAGCTCGGAAGAGAAAATGGCTTATGAACGCAAAACAGATTTGGCTAAAGAAAACAGATCACAAGCGAACAGAACAGCTTTGGCTACATAAAACAGATCTCAGGTGTGAAAAAGGTCACAGACGTGAAGAACAGTTGTGGCTAACGACTATAGCTTATGTATAGGAAAACAGATCAGTAGGGATGGCAATTTTCCCCGTGGGTCTGGGGACCCGTGGGGAAAAACCAAAATGGGACGGGTATGGGGAATATTTTATATCCTCAAATCAAATGGGGATGGGGATGATAATAGCACCCCCATCCCCGAAATCCCCGAACCCGTCCCAATAATGTATGTGTATATATATATATAATAAAAATCATACTACTATTATTATTTAATACATATTTAGATAAATAAAAATCTTCCAAATTACGTAATAATATAATAATATTTATATGTATATACATATATATTGTTCTTTAATAATATATTATTAAGTAATAATAATATGTAATATTATATATATATAGTATCCGATATATTAGAAATATGTATGTATTAATAATAATAATAATATCTAATAGTAAATATGTATTATCCGATATATTAGAAATATGTATGTATTAATAATATAGATTAAAAGATAATATATATATAATATTAGAGACGGGGATTCCTGGTGATCTATCGAACTACCATCGTTCGGACTTTCCAAGTGGTTACCATTTGTCGAGTGGATAAGTCCGAGGTCTTGGTTGTACTGATTAGTCCTCACGACTCGAAACTTCATTGAGACTCTACATGATAGGCGTCTCACATTTACCCGTTTGCCGACTCACTTGGGGTCATAAGGCGTCGGGATTGGGTGAGACCCCGATGCATGTAGGAGTCGATGCATCGTTGTCGAGGATTCACCGCTCGCAGACATGCGTGGATATCCTATGCTATCTGAGGAGATAATAGTGTATAAATATCTGGCCAGAGTACTAGAAGTGTTTTAGATAAATGTGTTTATCTAGTTGCACTCGTGATGTCACTATTCGATCTCCAAGATGTATGCATGGCTATCGGATCTATAGCGACTCTTGATTTACCAATGGTCGTTGATCTGATCGGGATATATGGATTGAAAGGACCGTACTGTACGCTAACCACGACCAACTGGTTCTTGCAGGCACTATCAGTGATACCTAGGGGATCATGGGGCGATGTTGCTAGACGCTTTACCATGATCCGTTGGGCAAGTCAGGAATTGTGATTCCGGAGCCACAATGGTTGTGGGCCCACGGCTAGCTGTATCCCTGAACCATTGAGGGTCACACAAGTACTGGATTCAAGATTCCCACACGGATACTCAGCTCAATGTGTTGAACGCGAGAAGAGGATTTTGGGAAGTGCGACTTCCTAAAAGTCAACAGGGGTCAAACCGGGGTTTCCCGCTGTTGAGGGGCAAAACGGTCATTTTGCACTGGGGTTCTGAAAAACGGTTTTTCAGATCATGGCGTTCAGTTTTGGAAACTGAATCGATCAGTCCGATCTGATCGGCGATCGGAGTTACGATGAAGTCTCGGTGGTGGAGATGAACTGAATGTTCACCGTTGGACCCGGGCCCGTTGGGCCGGTCCAAGTCCAACACCTAAGTCTATTTAATTAGACTAAGCTTCACTTAACAACTAGATACAAGACATAACCCTAACCCTAAAGCATAAAACACGCCGCCTCCCCTCCTCTCCACATACGCCGCCGCCGCCGCCCGTCTTCGCCGGAAATTAGTTTCCGGCCAATTTGACGAGGAGAATCCGTTCGTGCTGATCTCGTCAGTCCTTCTAGTGCAGGCCGACGAAGGAGTCTCATTTCTGGTCATGGACCGGATTGGCGATATCTACCGCAATCTACCGAGAAGAGCCGACGTTATTGTAACTACGGTTGGAGCCAGGCACAAGTGCCAGCAAGGTAGTGGTTTTGAACACCCTATGTATGTCGATAATTGTTATTGAATTTTTCGTATTGATCGTCTCCCGGCTGTATTTCTTTGTTCTTCCGCTGCCTCGCCGGGGGGCGGATCCGGATCCCCAACAGTTGTATCAGAGCCAGTGTTTTTCGGATCTGATCAATACGGATTGCCATAATTGTATCTAACATCTCGAATTTTCAGAAACGAAATCAAGATCGCACAAAATTTGGTTGCTTCGGCCGCCAACCGCCGCCATGTGCGGTGGCCCTTTCCCGCACGCAAGCGCGCGTGCGACATGCGCAATGGATGCGCATGGCAGCCGACTAGTGGCCGCCTCCTTCTCGCAAGGAATGCGACGCTGGGCAGCGACTTGGCCAAGGCTGGACGCGCAAGCTGTTGCGCACTGGCCGGCCGTGTGTCGCGGCTGTGCGGCTGGCTCTCGCGCGGCCCTGCGCATGGATGTGCGCCGCTCCTGGCCCACCGATGCTGCTGGCTTCTTGCGCAACTGCTGCACAAATTCCAGCGACCACGCGCAAGAAAGTTGCGTAATGATCGGCCATGCTTGGCGCGGCCGTGCGGCCAGCGCGCGTTTTTTGCGCCACGCGAATTTGCGTGGTGGCGGCGGCCGCCGTCCGGTGAATTCGTGGCAAAATGCGACGGCTGAATTTTGTTCTCTAGGGTTTGGTTCGGGCCTGTCCCGGGCAGCCCGTGAAGTTTCGGGCCGGTATGCGATGCCGGGCCCGATTTTGATCGATT
>KQ987421.1:67133-88220 GCA_001598015.1 Dorcoceras hygrometricum
TTGAGTAAGACCTAGAATGCACTATAGCGTATGTTAGATGTGATAGTGGGTATGACGACTATCATGGAACACATCTAATAGTCGCTGTGTATTCTGAACATGTTCCTAGTCGATTGGGCTGTCAAAATGAGGATAAGGCTGCCCGAGTTCGAGACTAGTATCTGCGATGCGAAGTACCATGTTTCATTGGTAGGGAACATTGTGATGTTCTGAGCATGCAGATAGATAGTGACCTGGTGATCTATCGAACTACCCTCGTTCGGACTTTCCAAGTGGTTACCATTTGTCGAGTGGATAAGTCCGAGGTCTTGGTTGTACTGATTAGTCCTCACGACTCGAAACGTCATTGAGACTCTACATGATAGGCGTCTCACATTGACCCGTTTGCCGACTCACTTGGGGTCATAAGGCATCGGGATTGGGTGAGACCCCGATGCATGTAGGAGTCGATGCATCGTTGTCGAGGATTCACCGCTCGCAGACATGCGTGGATATCCTATGCTATCTGAGGAGATAATAGTGTATAAATCTCTGGCCAGAGTACTAGAAGTGTTTTAGGTAAATGTGTTTACCTAGTTGCACTTGTGATGTCACTATTCGATCTCCAAGATGTATGCATGGCTATCGGATCTATAGCGACTCTCGATTTACCAATGGTCGTTGATCTGATCGGGATATATGGATTGAAAGGACCGTACTGTACGCTAACCACGACCAACTGATTCTTGCAGGCACTATCAGTGATACCTAGGGGATCATGTGGCGATGTTGCTAGACGCTTTACCATGATCCGTTGGGCAAGTCCGGAATTGTGATTCCGGAGCCATAATGGTTGTGGGCCCACGGCTAGCTGTATCCCTGAACCATTGAGGATCACACAAGTACTGGATTCGAGATTCCCACATGGATACTCAGCTCAATGTGTTGAGCGCGAGAAGAGGATTTTGGGAAGTGCGACTTCCTAGAAGTCAACGGGGTCAAACCGGGGTTTCCCGCTGTTGAGGGGCAAAACGGTCATTTAGCACTGGGGTTCTGAAAAACGGTTTTTCAGATCATGGCGTTCAGTTTTGGAAACTGAATCGATCGGTCCGATCTGATCGACGATCGGAGTTACGATGAAGTCTCGGTGGTGGAGATCAACTGAATGTTCACCGTTGGACCCGGGCGACGATCGGAGTTACGATGAAGTCTCGGTGGTGGAGATCAACTGAATGTTCACCGTTGGACCCGGGCCCGTTGGGCCGGTCCAAGTCCAACACCTAAGTCTATTTAATTAGACTAAGCTTCACTTAACAACTAGATACAAGACATAACCCTAACCCTAAAGCATAAAACACGCCGCCTCCCCTCCTCTCCACATACGCCGCCGCCGCCGCCCGCCGTGCGCCGCCGCCGCCGCCCGTATTCGCCGGATATTCGTTTTCGGCCAATTTGACGAGGAGAATCCGTTCGTGCTGATCTTGTCAGTCCTTCTAGTGCAGGCTGACGAAGGAGTCTTGTTTCTGGTCGTGGACCGGATTGGCGATATCTACCGCAATCTACCGAGAAGAGCCGACGTTATTGTAACTACGGTTGGAGCCAGGCACAAGTGCCAGCAAGGTAGTGGTTTTGAACACCCTATGTATGTCGATAATTGTTATTGAATTTTTCGTATTGATCGTCTCCCGGCTGTATATCTTTATTCTTCCGCTGCCTCGCCGGGGGGCGGATCCGGATCCCCAACAATATATACATATATATAAATATTATATATATATATAATATTAGAGACGGGGATGGGGAACCCCGTCCCCGAACCGATCCCCGCGAGGATGGGGATGAGGATCCCCGAATTATTTGGGGGCGGGGATGGTAATGGCAAAATCGGCCCCGCCCCGCCCCGTTGCCATCCCTACAGATCAGGTTCTATTAAAACAACTTACACGTAATAAAACAGATTTGGTTCAAAGAAAACAATTTACGCGTAGTAAAACAATACCATAAGTTTCGTAAGAAGAATTTCAGCTTTGGAAGGTCTCTCAGCTTTGAGAAACCCAATCAGTTTAGCAACGAATCACGCAGACCGGCGAAGGACATAGGCTAGATATACTTAGAACGAAGGTACTGCTCCAGTTTAGACAGTCCCTAAACAGACTAGCTCAGCTTATTTGACCAGAACATAGTTCCCATCAAACCAGCACCGCTTATCTGTTCAGAGTCGATGTCCATAACTTTTACAGCGCACCAGAAAACATAACTTCCTTTGGCTTATCTTATCTGGAAATCTGTACAACTCAGTATTTTAAAAACACAACTGCTTGCTAAAAGATAATTGGTGAGTTTCCTCAAAACTAAAACATCGAAGCAGTGAATTCATAGCTTAAACATGAACAACTGAACTGAAACTTAAACATGCATCAGGCATAAAAACAGAAAACAACCGAAAGAAATATTTGTTTTCCAGATGCAGCAAGAATCAAATTTACTTGCCTGAGAGGATAACGAAGAACAGATGGACTTGGATGGAAATCTTCTCAAACACAACTCTGCGATCTTCTGAATATTTGGAGAAAACTAAAAGATTTTTATTGTAACAAATAATGAGCTTTAGAGCTCACGCACACACATATATGGGAGTACGAGTGTAGTAGGTAGAAGGTACCATGATGAGGCATGGGATGTTGTACCTTTTTCTTTGACTTTTAAAATTTTGCTAAAATCCTTCTACTACTATTTGAATTTGTAAATTTGCTACACCATTTTTATAAAAACAGATCTCCCATGCGAAATCATTTTATTTAAAGAAAACTGCTCCAGCTCAGGATTGCTCTTGAGGCGAAATCCTTCAAGAAACCATCTGGGCCATTGCTTCTAAGCTGGAAGAAAAGAAATCAGGTTAGATAACTGGAACTAACATGAACTGAAATCTGAATGCTCAAATCTCAAAACAACCCTTAAAATAAAGAGGCTAGCAATTGTGGTCCTATGGATTTTGGGCGCTACAACTCTACCCTCCTTACTGAAATTTCGTCCTCGAAATTTACTTACCAAACAGCTCTGGGTAGAGACTACGCATATCAGCTTCTGTCTCCCAAGTTGCTTCCCGCTCTGATTGGTTAGACCATTGAACTTTTACCATCTGGATGCTACGATTTCTTAACTTCCTATTCTCTCTAAGAAGAATCCTTTCTGGTCTTTCTTCATAACTCATATCTGATGCAAGCTGGCTTGGTTCATAGCTCAACACATGCGACAGGTTGGGAACGTATTTCCTCAAAGCTGATACATATAAAACGTTATGCAACGAGGACAGATGTGGGGGTAATGCTAGTATGTAAGCCAGTGTTCCTACTTTGTCCAAAATCTCGTATGGACCAATGAACCTGGGGCTGATCTTACCCTTCTTCCCAAATCTCATTACGCCTTTCATCGGTGCTACCTTTAAGAATACATGATCTCCAGCTTCGAAACTCAGTTCGCGACGTCTATTATCAACATAGCTCTTTTGCCTGCTCTGAGCTTGTGAGCACCCGATCCCACGGGGTCACGGATTTGGGAATGAACTAAAATTTAAAATGAAAAGAAGGGCTAAACAGCAATTTGTTATAAGCTGTATTTCTTATAACTTAGAAAGAATTTTGAAACACAAATACAAAACTGACAAACACACTGTTGGCGCCAAGTACTGAACATTTTGCGGAAATAGATTTCATATATAAACAGCAATTGCGATATTACAACATCTGAAATTCTATATGAATTTACTACTGTTGCAATTGATCTAATACAGATGTCTAAGATAAAAGACAACAGCTAAGACACAGGAAAACGCTGTCCATAGATAAACACTTCATCACCCAGCTGTCTCAGCTTTCACCTTCCGCTTGACCCTTAACTGTCTCACCTACACCATTTTAAAAGCTAATGAGCCTAAGGGCTCAGCAAGTAAAATCTGGATAATAGCAAAATCATTTAATGCAGGCAGACATCTGAACATATTCATAACCGAGTTAAAGGAACTTCATTTAAACATAAACATTCTTAAACTTTCTTTCATAACTTTCGTAAGCTTGGATGTGGGGATAACAGCCCAGATCCCTTCGTTTAAATTCTTTAATCTTCCTGATTTATGGGTTAGAAGCTCTCCTTAGGTCCGTTATGCATTTGATCAAATGACTAATGATATCTTCTTAGCATATAGCTCATTGTGAAGGGGTATACAGATCCGTAGATCTGTAATCCTGATCCTTCCTATTTGAAGGGGGCACACTGGTTCGTCAGGCAGGCACTCACCCTTCCTTATGACCGTCTGTTATCTATGCCATAAATCTTTAAAATAAACTTTTGTTCATTTAAACTCCTTTCTTTCGAAATCATCTTTGAAATCAGCTTTTGAAATCTCACTGGGTTCACTTCTTTTAAAACTTTTCTTCCCATTTTAAAACTTACTGAGTATCAGATTTGACTACTAGAAAGTGATCGCTGAAATAGAAACAACTTTCTTAAAAGAAACTGTACTGGAAAGAAAAACAGATTTCAACTGTGGAAATAGATCTTACTCTCGAAACAGTATAAACTAATGTCGAAATAGATGTGACAAAGAAACTATATTGTTATCATGAAACAGAAGTCCGATTAGGAAAATACATTGCTAACCTTGCAACAGATATCGCTGGTCAACTCAGCTGTCAACGTAGAAACAATACTTGGAAAAGAAACAGATGTATCCAACGAAATAGTGTTAAGAAGTAAAACAGCTGGGACTAGGTCAAACAGATGTCAACGCAACTAAGTTGGTCAACTCAGCTGTCACTGAATATCACAAGCAACTCAGTAGTGAAGTATTGTATACTATGGAATCTAACCAAAAGCTGACGTGTAGCGAAACTACCAGCTGAAATGAAAACTGCTTATTTTAAATATGAAATTCAATCACTGACATAGGAACCAGAATCTGAATAAGAACTTGGTGCTGCAACATCACGAACAACATCTACGATACCAGTTATGCCTATCAAACCAGACTTAGTTTCTGATTCAACTAGCATCTCCGATTACATAGAGTCAAATTCAGATATTACCATTCACCAGAAAGAAGAACATTCATGAACAAACTTGACTCAAATCCGAACTCATCAGTATCTTTAAACATCTTTTCTTAAAACATACTGGAAAACGTTGGAAGCAGAAAACATAACTTTTGAACCCAATCTTTCTTTCTTAAACATACGTAAATATTCTTTGAACATGAACCATACTGGAAAACGTTGGAAGCAGAAAACATAACTTTTGAACCCAATCTTTCTTTCTTAAACATACGTAAATATTCTTTGAACATGAACTCAAACATATTTTAACATACAGGCAAGCAGATCCATAAAATTAGAAAATCAATATATGCTTCAAATGGTGTAGCAAAGGATCAGCTTCTACTTGCCTTTAAAACTCGAGCTTTTCAACGACAGTAGGTTCATGCAGAGTTCCTCCTTAGCATTCAAGACGAGTTTATTTGGAAATATTTGAGAGAACACAAAATAGTTTGCTTTCTGTAAATGAAATGAATCTTTTCCTTCGAAAACATGTATTTATATGGGAGGGATTAGTGGAAAGCAAGGTGTATTCATCAAGCATGACACACCTTACCTAAGTTATGAAATTTTAGTAAAATTTCCCTCTCCATTTTTAATTTGCAAATATACCAAACCCTTTTTGAAAGAAATCATTTTGTCCTCCTAAGATCATTTAAACAAGTTTCTAAAATCTGCTCGTGCATTGCGTTTGGAGTAACCTCAACTGGAACTTGCTGCGTCGCTCCTCAGTACTGAAATCAATAAGATCAGCTTTCATAAAATAACTTATGCTAACATTTAAATTTGTCATTTTGACCCTTGAAATAAATAAGATGCATATATGTGATCCCATGGATTTTGGGGCGTTACAACTCTACCCTCCTTATTGAAATTTCGTCCTCGAAATTTACTTACCAAACAGATATGGGTAAAGGTTAATCATATCAGATTCTGTCTCCCATGTAGATTCTCGCTCTGACTGGTTAGACCATTGTATCTTAACCATAGGATAACTACGGTTTTCTTAACTTTCTAACTTCTCGAAGAAGAATCTTCTCTGGTCTCTCTTCATAACTTAAATCTGGCGCTAACTGGATTGGTTCATGGCTTAGCACATGCGAAGGGTTAGGAATATACTTCCTCAAAGCTGAAACATGAAAAACGCTATGCACCGCTGACAGCTGCGGGGGGAGTGCTAAACGATAAGCTAGCATTCCTACTCTTTCTAAAATCTCATATGGTCCAATATATCTTGGACTCAACTTTCCTTTCTTCCCAAAACGCATTACTCCTTTCATTGGAGCAATTTTTAGAAATACGTGATCACCAATCTCAAAACTCAGATCTCTTCTCCTATTATCTACGTAACTCTTCTGCCAACTTTGAGCAGCTTTCATCCGCTCTCTTTTCTTTCTAACAGCTTCTGCTGTTTGTTCCACTACATCTAGTCCTAAACCAGATCTCTCACCAACTTCATCCCAGTGAAGAGGTGTTCTACACTTGCGACCATAGAGAGCTTCATATGGAGCCATCTGGATAGATGTTTGAAAACTGTCATTGTACGAAAATTCTACCAACGGTAGCCTCAGATCCCAACTCTCTGAAAAATCCACAATACATGCTCTGAGCAAATCTTCTAAAATCTGAATCACACTTTCTGATTGACCATCTGTCTGGGGGTGAAAGGTTGTGCTAAAGGTCAGCTTTGTACCCATAGATCTATGCAAACTCTTCCAGAAAGCTGAGGTAAACTTCGGATCTCTATCCGATACTATAGATACTGGAACACCATGTAGTCTCACTATTTCCTTAACATACAAATCTGCATATTTACTCACATCGTAATTTGTCTTAACTGGTAAGAAGTGAGCAGACTTAGTGAGCCTCTCGATTTTACCCAAATAGAGTTATATCCTTGAACAGTCTTGGGTAGACCAACTACAAAATCCATTGCTATACACTCCCATTTCCATTCTGGAATAGGCAGTGGCTTTAATAATCCTGCTGGTCTTTGGTGTTCAGCTTCTACCAATTGACAAGTCAAACACTCAGAGACAAATCTGGAAATGTCTCGCTTCATTCCACCAATACAACTTCTGGAGGTCTTTATACATCTTAGTACTCCCTGGACGTACAGAATACGGGGCTATATGGGCCTCTGTCATGAGATCTGATCTCAAGGTGTCTATTTGGGGCACCCAAATTGTGAGGATTGAGGAATTCGAATAGTGATTAATCAGTTTTGCTTAGGATTAGTCACGAGATATTAAGGATTTCGAATTTCAGATTTTGAGGAATTGGAGTTTAGCAGTTGCATTTTTTGCTAGCGGGAAATGATCCCAGTAGTGTTTCAGCAGTATGGTTTATCGCTGGGAAAAGTAAAGCCAGCAGCGTTTTTATGCGACGGCTTGCGGGAAGTTCAGCTGTTGGTATTTCAGTTGTTAGCTATTACATGATGAAGTCAGCAGTGAGTTTCATGAACATTCAGCTGGAGAGAAATTTGTTGGCAGTTGTTGCGCGGGCGGGAGATTGAACGAGATGACGCCACGTGTTGGTCAACCCTGAGGAGTTGACTGCTGATGTTCTAGCGCTAATCAGCCATTGCCTTTGCAAGGGAGTTGATTCAGTAGAGTGATCAGCTGTTGGTTTAAGTGACCAGCTACTGGCAGTGAGGCGACGTCGTTTTATCTTTGTTAGCGGGTAACGAAACTACGTCGTTTGGATACGTTGGAACGACAGCATTTTGGGTGTAACGCTTTGTGTCAGCTGTTGGTTGTGTTGGTCATCAGCCGTTGACAGCGATGGTGACTTGTTCCTCTACGATGTCGTTTGTGTTAGCTAGCGTGTTCAGCTGTTGGTAGTTGGAAGAGGAAGATCTGATGGCAGCTGAGGAAGTGATGCTACGTCGTTTTGATTAGTTGGTACGGCGTCGTTTTGATGTCTCGCTGTGTAGTGCAACGTCTGATTGTATCAAATTATTCGATTGAAGGGAAACGTTGGTTTCAGTTGTAAGATTTCTACTGTAGCTTTACTTGACGACTGATTTAGGGGAACAGCAGCTGTTGTATGGAGATTTATATGCAAGTGTTGAGCGACACTTATATTATTTTTCCACCCGATATTTCTTATCTTCATCTTCGAAACCCTCGATAGCTACTGTTCACGCGAACATTTCTTCCCTCGATTTCTGTCGATTCCAGCCGTTGTTTTGAATGAGATTGGTGGCGCTGGATTCTCCTTGAGTTGCTCTTTCGATTGATAATTGCTAGGAGGCCTGAGTTGGCATTGGAGAGAAGCGCGAAGAATCTATTTGTTCGAAGATTTTCGTGAGATCTGAACCGTGTGTTCTTTGGTTCTTCTGGAAGCTGTAACTTAAGGCGCAGGATAGCTTCTGCCGAGATTGAGGAGGTCAGGAGAAAGCTGGTTTGCTTAGGCTGAGTTCTGCCGTGCCTTTGAGAATCTATGGAGGTAGATTGAAGCTGTGAGGTACGAATTGAGCAGCTCTAACAGCTTTGAGCGTGGACATGGCTATATTTCGTGTTATGAATTCTGTGTTGAATTGATGGCTGAATACGTGATCAGATATTACCTGATTTGGTTATTGATGTTCTGTTTTCACGTATTGTTATTGTATGCATTTAGATTTGATTATTGAATGGAATTCATGCATACATCTTGAGCCAGATTGATTGATTGATGTCCTGATTGAGAGCCACGTTGTGACTGGCCGACAGATGTGTCGTGCCTGAAAAGTCCAACGCTATCATCGGAGTGGTGACTGCCGGCTTCGAGTGTCTACCACCGAGCTGTGATGGGCTGACGAGCCCTGAAGATCACGGACCGATGATTCCCCTATTGATATACTGTGTGGGTATAGAGGCTCGACTTGAGATGATTTGCCAGTTGATACACTGGTCTTGTTTATCGATTCCTTGATAGCCTCATGCATTTCATAGCATTGATTTATAGCATGTTACATAATTTGCTGTTTTGATGGCTCTTTGTACTGAGGCTTGACCTCGTATTTATTTTCATGCTTTTATGTCTTTTGGGTCTGTGTTACCCATTTGCAGGATCTACAGGTAACCAAGCTGGACCGAGTGGAGCGCCAGCTGGTCGATCCCCATTTCCTTGAGTCCCAGTTATATATTGTATTATGTATTGAACCAGGGGATGCCCTGTGTCTATATGTATATGGGGATCTGTATCTGATTTGAGATTTTATGTTACCTGTTTTTCTTGAGTTTGATTTAACTCGTATTTTGATTATTGATATTTTGGAATGACGATTTGAGTTCAGGCCCAAATTATTTCAAAATTTTTAAGCCCGATTTTACGCTTCCGTGTTTATGTGTTTATTTGTGTGTTAATTTTGAGTGATTAGCACGGGGCCTGACATTTTTGGTATCAGAGCTTAAACTGGGATAAGCTCGCTTTCTTTTGATCACACTTGAGTCTAAGCACAGAGTTTTGATTGATTTTTGATTGACTCTGTGACTTACTTGATTTTATTATCTGTCTCTTTGATATCTGCTATTAGTCTTACCTTGAGAATTATCTAGATGCCGCCGAGGAGAGGTAGAGGTAGGACTACTAGACGTACCGCAGAGGAGTCTAGGGCCTATGATAGTGATGAGGGCAATCAGCAGGTTGAGGATTTTACGAACAGATAGGCAAGATGGAGCTAGTCTTAGCTAGGTTCCAGCGGACGAACCCTCTGACTTTTGCTGCTGCTGAGGGTGGTGCGTTGGCCGAGAGTTAGCTAGTGCAAATGGAGGAGCTGTTTGATACTTTGATGTACACTCCTGAGAAGAGATTAAAGATGGCGGTGTTGCAATTGAGGTATAATGCGCAGCGCTGGTGGAGAGGTACTTCCCATATTTTACGTGAGAGTGGGGCTGTGATTACTTGGGAGAGCTTCTGTGTCGCGTTACGACAGGAGTATACCCCCGGAGTCCTACTACAACAGTCACGAGCGGGAGTTTGATAATCTGAAGCAAGGGACGATGAAGGTGGCCGAGTATGCCAGGAAGTTTTCTTCACTTCTGATGTATGTGCCTCACGTAGCTAACCAGGAGAGGACAAAGAGGAACAAGTTCATGAAGGGATTGAGGCCTGATCTGTTCCGGATGGTGTTGTCTGGTTCTCCTGCGACTTATGTTGACGCTGTGAATAGAGCGGTAGACATTGAGGAGAGTTTGTTGGAGGCAGAGGCTCCGGTTCAGCCGACGTCTGGACGTGCTTTTCAGCCGGTGCATAGTATGTCTCCATCGTTCCAATCTCCTCAAGGGTCGCAGCAATCGAATCGTCAACAGTTTAGACCTCGAGGGAAGCAGTTCAAGAAGAAGGCAAATTCGAGTTCCTATTGTTCTGTGAGTTCTGGTAGTAGTGGATCTGGCAGTATGTCTTGTGGACAGTGCGGGGGGAAGCATCCGACTTCACAGTTCCGTGGTGTGCAAGGTACTTGCAATAACTGTGGACAACCTGGACATTATCGGAGAGTATGTCCTTTGTTGAGGGGACAGACTTCGGTTCCTTCGCAGCAGGGTTCGGCTGGTGGTTCTTCACAGAGACCGCAGTTTCCCGTTCCGACCCAGCGATCTGGATTTCAACCCCATGAACCATCTAGGTTTGGAGGATCTTCTAGACCTCAGTTTCAGATACCGCAGCAGGCCCAGGTGAATGCCTTGATGAGGGAGCAGGCTGAGGAGACACCTGGCATGTTTATCGCAGGTACATGTTCTATCTTTTATTTTCCTGCTAGAGTTTTAATTGATACAGGAGCGTCACACTCCTTTGTTTCTGCATGGTTTGTGCATGAGTGTGGGTTGAGAGTTACCCCACCGTGTGATGTCGTATCTGTATCTACTCCTACTGGTGTGTGGGTGATGTCCCGTGAGATCGTGGTGGACAGTGTGTTCGATTTGATCGGAACGTGCTAGTGGTGAATCTGATTGTCTTGGAGATGAGGGATTTTGATTGCATCTTGGGAATGGATGTATTGTCTAGCTATAAGGCTACTGTTGACTGTTTCCATGGTGTGGTGAGATTTCACCCCGATTCGGGTGAGAAGTGGGATTTCTATGGCACGGATTCGAGGTCGAAGATTCCACTGGTGTCTGCCATGGAGATGTTAGCCTGTTATCGCTGGATAATGCTGGATTTATGATCTATGCGCTTGACGTTTCCCAAGAATCATGATTGGAGTTGAGTGATGTCCCGATAGTCCGAGAGTTTCCCGATGTGTTCCCGGATGAGATTCCTGGATTCCCTCCAAGAAGTGAGATCGACTTCAGTATCGAGTTGGTGCCCGGTACAACCCCGATTTCTAGAACTCCGTATCGGTTGGCGCCAGCAGAGTTGAAGGAACTCAAGGATCAGTTGAGAGACCTTCTGGAGAAAGGCTTCATCAGACCGAGTATGTCGCCTTTGGGAGCTCCGATTCTCTTTGTGAAGAAGAAGGATGGATCTAAGAGGATGTGCGTGGATTTCCGGCAGTTGAACAAAGCGACGGTGAAGAACAAGTATCCTTTGCCGAGGATTGATGACTTGTTCGATCAGTTGCAAGGATAGGTGGTATACTCGAAGATTGATTTGCGCTCTGGCTATCACCAGTTGTGGATTAGAGACGCTGATGTGGCGAAGACAGCTTTTCGGACGAGATATGGCCATTATGAGTTTCTTGTGATGTCGTTTGGGTTGACGAATGCCCCAGCTGTCTTAATGGACTTGATGAATCGCGTCTTTATCGAGTACATCGATCGATTCGTGATTGTCTTCATAGATGGCATCTTGGTGTATTAAGGATAGGTGGTATACTCGAAGATTGATTTGCGCTCTGGCTATCACCAGTTGTGGATTAGAGACGCTGATGTGGCGAAGACAGCTTTTCGGACGAGATATGGCCATTATGAGTTTCTTGTGATGTCGTTTGGGTTGACGAATGCCCCAGCTGTCTTAATGGACTTGATGAATCGCGTCTTTATCGAGTACATCGATCGATTCGTGATTGTCTTCATAGATGGCATCTTGGTGTATTCAAATAGTTTGAGAGAGCATAAAGAGCATCTGAGATTGATGTTGCAGAGATTGAGAGACTCTCAGTTGTACGCCAAGTTCAGCAAGTGTGAATTTTGGCTTGATAGAATTATCTTTTTGGGTCATATTATTTCAGCGCAAGGAATTTCGCTGGATCCGAGTAAGGTTGACGCAGTTCTTAACTGGGAGAGACCTAGGAATGTTTTCGAGATCCGTAGTTTCTTGGGATTGGCTTGCTATTACCGACGTTTCATCGAGAAGTTCTCCTCGATAGCCAGGCCTATGACTCAGTTGACTCAGAAGAATAGGAAGTTTGTTTGGATTGACGAGTGTGAGTCTAGTTTTCAGACGAAGGAGAAGTTGACTACTGCTCCTGTTTTGGCTCTACCGTCTGGATCTGGAGAATTTTTTGTATGCTCCGATGCATCTCTGAATGGATTGGGATGTGTTCTAATGCAGAACGGGTACGTGATTGCGCGTATGCGTCTCGACAGTTGAAGCCTCACGAGACGAGGTACCCCGTCCATGATTTAGAATTGGCTGCGATTGTGTTTTCCTTGAAGATTTGGCGGCACTATCTGTATGGTGAAGAATTTGTGGTGTACACCGACCACAAGAGCTTGAAGTATATCTTCACGCAGTCAGATTTGAATATGAGGCAACGTCGTTGGATGGAGTTGCTCAAGGATTTTAACTGTGAGATTCAGTATCAGCCTGGGCGAATGAACTTAGTAGCCGATGCTTTGAGTAGGAAAGCCCATCCTGATATGTTAGCATCTTTGAGTGTCTCGAGAGTCTACGAGCAGTTGAGTACTTCTGGTTGGAGATTTCAGCCTGGTGATCAGTACTTCTTGGTTTCTTCGATTCGGGTTGAACCGCAGATTGTGAGTGACATTGGGGAAGCGCAGAGGACTGATCCCTATATCCATGAGTTGGGGATTAAAGCCCGAAGTGGTCAGTCTGATGGTTTTTCTTTTGCTTATGATGGGTGTCTGAGATTTCGAGGGAGATTGGTGGTTCCGAACCTGGTCGACTTGAAAGAAACTATCATGAATGAAGCGCATTGTAGTCGGTACAGTGTGCATCTGGGCGAGAGGAAGATGTACCATGCCTTGAAGTCTCACTACTGGTGGGCAGGTATGAAGAGCGACATTTCTGGTTTTGTTGCTAAGTGTTTGAATTGCGAGCAGGTCAAGGTGGAGAGGATGAGACCTGGTGGATTGTTACAGAGTTTAGAGGTGCCCAAATGGAATTGGGAGCACATCGCCATGGATTTTGTGACTCATTTACCTCAATCGAGTAGGGGATGCGATGAGATTTGGGTGGTGATTGATAGACTTTCGAAGTCAGTCCATTTCATTCCCTATGATGTGAGGTGTTCGATGAAGAAAATGCGAAGTTTTATGTCGACCATGCGGTTAGATTGCATGGAGTGCCTGTTTCGATAGTGTCCGATAGAGATCCAAGATTCACATCTTGATTTTGGAAGAGCTTGCAGGAAGCGATGGGTTCGAGATTGGCTATGAGTACAGCCTATCACCCACAGACAGATGGTCAGTCTGAGAGGACCATTCAGACTTTGGAGGATATGCTGTGTGCAGTTGTGATGGATTTCAGTGGTGGCTGGCAGGATTCCTTGCCTTTAGTCGAGTTTTCGTATAAAAACAGCTACCAAGTAACTATCGGGATGGCTCCATTTGAAGCTTTGGATGGTCGCAAGTGCACATATCCAATCTGTTGGGAAGAGGTTGGTGAGAAACAGATTTCTACCACTTTGATTTGATTCGGTGTAGGATGAAGGCTGCACAAGATAGATTTACCAGCTATGCTAACCGAAGATGTCGACCGTTAGAGTTTAAGGTTGGCGATCGTGTGTTTCTAAAGATTTCTCCTTTCAAGAGTGTTATGAGATTCAGATTTAAGGAAAAATTGGCTCGTAGATTCGTTGGTCCTTTTGAGATTGTTGAGCGGATTGGACAATTGGCCTATAGATTGAGGCTGCCTGATGAGTTAGCAGCGATACATGATGTTTTTCATGTGTCAATGTTGAGGAAATATGAGCCAGATCTTTCCCATGTTTTGAGAACCGACGAAGTTGAGCTGGATTCTGCCTTGAGTTATGTTGAATATCCAGTGCAGATTCTGGATAGGAAGGAGAAACAGTTGAGGAACAAAATAATTCCGTTGGTGATGGTCCAATGGATCAAGCATGGCCGAGAAGAAGCAACCTGGGAGGTTGAGGAGAAGATGAGACAAGACTGGCCTCATCTATTTGAGCAATGATAGTGAGAATTCCAGGTAAATTCTAAGCTTTGATTCGAGTTGTTCAGTTGTTTGTGTGTTGCTTGAAATGTTTGGTTTGAATTCTTCCCTGTTGTGCCTTTGATTTCGAGGACGAAATCTCTTAAGATGGGGAGAATGTGAGGATTGAGGAATTCGAATAGTGATTAATCATTTTGCTTAGGATTAGTCACGATATTTTAAGGATTTCGAATTTCAGATTTTGAGGAATTGGAGTTCAGCAGTTGCATTTTTTGCTAGCGGGAAATGATCCCATTAGTGTTTCAGCAGTATGGTTTATCGCTGGGAAAAGTAAAGGCAGCAGCGTTTTTATGCGAAGGCTTGCGGGAAATTCAGCTGTTGGTATTTCAGTAGTGGTGTGATCAGTTGTAAGCTATTACATGATGAAGTCAGCAGTGAGTTGCATGAACATTCAACTGGAGAGGAATTTGTTGGCAGTTGTTGCGCGAGCGTGAGATTGAACCAGATGACGCCACGTGTTGGTCAACCCTGAGGAGTTGACTGCTGATGTTCTAGCGCTAATCAGCCGTTGCCTTTGCAAGGGAGTTGATTCAGTAGAGTGATCAGCTGTTGGTTTAAGTGACCAGCTGCTGGCAGTGAGGCGACGTTGTTTTATCTTGTTAGCGGGTAACAAAACTACGTCGTTTGGATAAGTTGGAACGACAGCGTTTTGGGTGTAATGCTTTATGTCAGCTGTTGGTTGTGTTGGTCATCAGCCGTTGACAGCGATGGTGACGTGTTCCTCTATGATGTCGTTTGAGTTAGCTAGCGTGTTCAGCTGTTGGTAGTTGGGAGAGGAAGATCTGCTGGCAGCTGAGGAAGTGATGCTACGTCGTTTTGATTAGTTGGTACAGCGTCGTTTTGATGTCTCGCTGTGTAGTGCAACGTCTGATTGTATCAACTTATTCGATTGAAGGGAAACGTTGGTTTCAGTTGTAAGATTTCTACTGTAGCTTTACTTGACGACTGATTTAGGGGAACAGCAGCTGTTGTATGGAGATTTATATGCAAGTGTTGAGCGACACTTAGATTATTTTTCCACCCGATATTTCTTATCTTCATCTTCAAAACCCTCGATAGCTACTGTTCACCCGAACATTTCTTCCCTCGATTTCTGTCGATTCCAGCCGTTGTTTTGAATGAGATTGGTGACATTGCATTCTCCTTGAGTTGCTCTTTCGATTGATACTTTCTAGGAGGCCTGAGTTGGCATTGGAGAGAAGCACGAAGAATCTATTTGTTCGAAGATTTTCGTGAGATCTGAACCGTGTGTTCTTTGGTTCTTCTGGAAGCTGGAATTTAAGGCACAGGATAGCTTCTGCCGAGATTGAGGAGGTCAGGAGAAAGCTGGTTTGCTTAGGCTGAGTTCTGCCGTGCCTTTGAGAATCTATGGAGGTAGATTGAAGCTGTGAGGTACGAATTGAGCAGCTCTAACAGCTTTGAGCGTGGACATGGCTATATTTCGTGTTATGAATTCTGTGTTGAATTGATGGCTGAATTACGTGATCAGATATTACCTGATTTGGTTATTGATGTTCTGTTTTCATGTATTGTTATTGTATGCATTTAGATTTGATTATTGAATGACATTCATGCATACATCTTGAGCCAGTTTGATTGATTGATGTCCTAATTGAGAGCCACGTTGTGACTGGTCGACAGATGTGTCGTGCCTGAAAAGTCCAACTCTATCATCGGAGTGGTGACTGCCGGATTCGAGTGTCTACCACCGAGCTGAGATGGGCTGACGGGCCCTGAAGATCACGGACCGATGATTTCCCCGGTCGATACTGTGCGGGTATAGAGGCTCGACTTGAGATGATTTGTCAGTTGATACACTGGTCTTGATTACAGATTCCTCGATAGCCTCATGCATTTCATAGCATTGGTTTATAGCATGTTACATGGTTTGCTGTTTTGATGGCTCTTCGTACTGAGGCTTGACCTCGTATTTCTTTTCCTGCTTTTGTGTCTTTTGGGTTTGTGTTACCCATTTTCAGGATCTACAGGTAACCAAGCTGGACCGAGTGGAGCGCCAGATGGTCGAACCCCATTCCCTTGAGTCCCAGTTTTATATTGTATTATGTATTGAACCAGGTGATGCCCTGTGTTTATATGTATATGGGGATCTGTATCTGATTTGAGATTTTATGTTACCTGTTTTGCTTGAGTTTGATTTAACTCGTATTTTGATTATTGATATCTTGGAATGACAATTTGAGTTCAGGCCCAAATTATTTCAAAATTTTTAAGCCCGATTTTACGCTTCCGTGTTTATGTGTTTATTTGTGCGTTAATTTTGAGTGATTAGCACGTGTCCTGACACAGATCCCGTCCTGAAATATGATTATTTCTCCTTCTGAAAAATAGAGGTTGCTGCCTCTCTCTCTATTTTGCTTAACCCACTTCTGATGTTGCTCATCTTTGGGTTTTCCTTCTCGAATTGATCTATCAGATTTGAACTTAGAGAGAGATCTGCCAAAACCATAATACTATCGTTGGGAACTACTTCTATTCCCGACTTCTCAATATCATACGCCAATGGTCTCTGAACCAAAATCTGAGCTAAACCAACAGATTTCCTACTCAAGGCATCTGCCACATTGGCTTTTCCTTGGTGATAACTGATCGTGCAATCGTAATCCTTAACCAGCTCTAGCCATCTCCTCTGCCTCATATTCAATTCATTCTGAGTGAAGAAATACTTGAGGCTTTTATGGTCAGTGAATATTTCACACTTCTCCCCATAGAGATAATGTCTCCAAATCTTAAGGGCAAAGACTACAGCTGCTAGTTCTAAATCATGCGTAGGATAATTATTCTCATGATTCTTAAGTTTTCTAGAAGCATAAGAAATCACTCTTCGGTCCTGCATCAATACAGCACCTAGACCCATCTTAGACGCATCTGTATAAATAACAAACTTTCCTTGATCAGATGGCATAACCAACACAGGGGCTTCTATCAACGCTTGTTTCAACTTGTCAAAACTGATTTGAAATTCTGGGGTCCATTCATACTTAACCAGCTTCCTTGTCAGCGAGGTCATGGGAACAGCTATCTTAGAAAATCCTTGGATAAATCGCCTATAGTATCCAGCTAATCCTAAGAAACTTCTTATCTCTGAAACAGATCTTGGTACCGGACAGTCTCGAACGGCTTCTACCTTGGCAGGGTCAACTTCCAATCCATCTTTAGATATAATATGACCTAAGAATGCTACTTTCTCCAACCAGAAGTCACACTTGATGAATTTAGCAAACAACTGCTTATCCTTCAACACCTGAAGCACTGTCCTCAAATGGTCTACATGCTCAAATTTGGTCATGTCTGGTCTTAGAATACACTAAGATATCATCTATGAACACAACTACAAATTGGTCCAGAAATGGTTGGAAGACTCTATTCATTAAATCCATGAAAGTTGATGGAGTATTCGCAAGTCCAAAAGGCATTACTAAGAACTCATATTGACCATAACGAGTTCTGAAGGCTGTCTTGTAGACATCTGATGTCTTGATCTTTAACTTGTGGTAACCAGACCTCAAATCAATCTTAGAAAAGACTACTGATCCTTTCAACTGGTCGAAAAGATCTTCAATTCTAGGAAGGGGATATTTATTCTTAATTGTCAGCTTATTCAGCTCTCGATAATCTATAAACAATCTCAGACTTCCATCCTTCTTCTTTACAAAAAGAACAGGGGCTCCCCAGGGGGACATACTTGGTCTAATAAATACTTTCTCTAATAGATCTTGTATCTGTTCTTTTAGTTCCTTCATCTCTGATGGAGCTAACCGATAGGGTGGTCTAGAAACTGAAACATCTCCTGGAACTAAGTCAATCGAAAATTCCAATTCTCTGTCTGGTGGTAATCCATGGATATCCTCTGGAAAAACCTCGGAAATTTGCTCACTACCTCCACATCTGAAAGTTGGGGCTTACTAATCGTTGCTACGGACGACAAATTGCCAAAAATCCTACCCCTCCTTTCCTCAAACATCGTTGAGTCTTAAGAGCTGATATAATACGGGAATCCTCTAAACAGGATTGGCTTCAAACTTAAATGAATCTCCTCTGGGTGGGTTAACCACTACTGTTCGGAGTTTAAAGTCTATATCTACTCCATACTTAGCTAGCCAATATACTCCCAAAATTATATCGAACTCAGGAATTGGTAACACAATTAAATCGACAGTAATCAAATGCCCTTGAAGTCTAAGTTCTAAACCTCAAAACAAATCATGGGATACTAACTCTTCTCCCGAAGGTACTGTTACACAGAAGCCTATAGCTACTTTGTAATGCCCGAGATTATTATGTAGTGATTAAGTAAATTTGAAATTTCCGGACGCTAGATTTTGATGAAGTCTGGTTGAGGATTGAAATGTTATGTTTCGAATTGAACTTCTTCCAGGTGAAATATGGTTGAGATTCGAAGTTGAATTAATGAATTTTGGGAGGAATCTGTTTTTCCAAGTGTTTAGAAGAGAAACTCTGCCGTTTTGGTGAAGTCTGGTGCGTTGCGTAAGTTATCGCGACCAGATAATGAAACGTGGTCGTTTTGGAGAAAGCTGGTAGAATCTTACCAGTCGTTGATAATATAAGTGAAATACGTTGTCGTGTTACGAAGACCAGTAGTAGCGCTATTGTAGCGGAATCCGGACGTCAACGCCAGTCAACTCTCCTGTAGCTTGCAGCTGGTTTTGCGAGAGAGTTAGCGACTGGATTTGATGACGCAGTTATGCGACGTCGTTTGAATTAGTTGGAACGCAGCGTTTTGATGCAACGTCTGGTTGTCCAGCTTTTGGGATTTGAGAACCAGTCGTTGGCTTGTGAAGCAGCGACCAGTCGAGGGATTTGAAACCAGTCTAGTTTGTGGTATCTACTGGTTTAACCAGTCGTGGAAGCAACGCGACGTCGTTTTGATTTATGAAACAGGAACCGAAATACGACACCGTTTGAATTAGTTAGCGGGACCAGTCGATGAAGTATTTTAGTGTGACCAGTTGTTGAGTTCTTTCAGTAGGGATCTAGAACCAGCCGTTGGTGTGTTGCGACATCGTTTGGATTAATTATTACGGCGTCGTTTTGATGTTAAAGAACGCAACGTCTGGGTGTTATTGCGACTGAGTATTTCAGCAGCTGGTTATCCAGAACAACGAATGATGAAGTCTGAACAATAGTTGGGACATCTGGTTAACGATATATATTGTTGCAAAGATCGGTTTTGAAGCGGTGTGAGTATATCCTATTTTGTTATTTAAATACTCAGCATGACAACAGGTAGAAGAGAGCTGAGTTGATTGGGCAAGGGTAGTGAGAGCTGACTACCTAGATGAAGGGCAACAAATAAGAAGAACCTCTAGAGATCTGCTGCTAGCATAGTCTTTAAATTGTTAGCGTTAGTGTTTGATGAAATCTGGTTTTGTGACTACTGGTTAGATCTTGTATTGATAAATATAACATGCAATAACCGTTGTACTATTAAATGTTCTGTTTATAAATAACCAGTTTTTGGAAACAAACATAGTTCTGTTCTGTTACCAACGACCAGCTTTTGGGGACCAAATTTAAAAAAAAATATTTACCAGATTTTACTACTTAAACTTGTTGGTTTAATTAAACGCTAATTAAATGCCCTAAGATGAGATTAGAAGAATAATTGTGAGCAGAGAGCCTCACATACTTGGTCGGGCTTAATGGGTAACTTCTTAGCAAACTTGGCTGCTATAAAGGAATGAGTAGCTCCTGAATCTATCAAAGTCAGAGAAGGCAAAACAGCAAACATAATCTTACCCGTGACTACTGTCGAGTCTGGGTTGGCTTGATCAGCTGTCATTACGTAGGCTCTACTGGTCACCAGTTGCCTTGACTTTGGGAAATTCCTCATGATATGCCCTGGCACTCCACATCTGTAGCAGATGTTCTGTCCAAGTCTGCATTGACCAGTATGTATCTTCATACACTTAGGACACACCGATCTACTCCTGTTAGCTGGGACTGCACTAATGGGTTGGATCAGTAGAGGTTTCTGCTCTTGAGGCCTCTGCTGATTCTTATTTTGCTTCTTGAATGGCCTCTGATCCTTCTGGTGAAAGGCCTGCCTCTTCTGCTGCCTTTCTTCATCGACATCTTTCCAGTCTCTTTCAATTCGTAGGGCTCTATCCACTGCTTCTCTGTAAGTCCTGGGCACATATAGCCTAACATTCATCTTGAACATAGGCTTTAATCCTTCCACAAAGTGGCTTAACTTCTCTTCTGGGTCGTTACCTATCAAAGGCACAAAGTAACACCCTCTTTCAAATGTCCTCACATATTCTTGCACAGTCATGCTTGTTGGGGATCCGGATCACGCCCCCCGGCTAGGCAGCGGAAGAACAGAAAAAGATGCCGGGATACGATCAATACGAGTAATACAAAAATTCTATGTCATTCATAGGGTATTCAAAACACTACCTTGTTGGCACTTGTGCCTGGCTCCAACCGTAGTTACAATAACGCCGGCTCTTCACGGTAGATTGCGGTAGATAACGCCAATCCGGTCCACGACCGGATACGAGACTCCTTCGTCACCCTGCACTAGAAGGCGTGACGAGATCTGCGCGGACGGATTCTCCTCGTCGAATTGGCCGGAAAAAATTCCGGCGAAGAGGCGGCGGCGGCGGCTTGTAGAGAGGAGAGGGGCGGCGGTTGTGAT